>VZTV01044368.1:37521-89854 GCA_013400875.1 Anhinga rufa | reverse complement strand
CCCTGAGATTACCGACACTGGTGCTTTGTATTCGCTTTCTGAATTTGTATTTACATTCAGGGTGTCACATCTCAAACCTTCTCTGCTTGAAAACCCCTGTGCGTGCACCTCCTGAGTAACGGCCCTGCTGCCCTGTCTGCTCTCTCACTGCTAATATTCACGAGGTAGTTTTTCTCTCTTCTTTGCAAAAGCACACAGAAGCGTTCCAGGCCCCTTCTCACCAGAGGATACCTGAGATAAGTCCCCCCATTTTATCCATTTCCAAGGCAAAGGTCTCTGGCATCGTCTGATGAACAGCACCCAGGACCAGGGTCAAAGATCAGACGTGATGTTCTCAAAAATCCCCTTTGCGCATCGTTACCTGCCCCCCCCGCGGCAGAGCCCGCAGGGACGGGGCTAACAGCGCCTTTCAAACACCCCTGCAAACAGGCTGCTGCAATTTGCACATTGTGCTGTTGGTTTCCATCACACCTCCTCACTTCTGATTCATGCCGTTAAAAACTAGATTGTTGCTCGCTCTGAGTGTCTTTGGTTAATAACTGCTATTTTAACTCGAGCCCACTGAGAGCTCAGCAAAAGCCCCTGAACTGGATTGCCTGTTGTCCCAGATTTCTGTCAGGCAAGGTCAAGAGCCACCATCTCGATCGATTCTTTCCACAGCACAGCACACAAGGGAGCTTGTCCCTCTTGCTCCCGCTGGGGTGCTGGTGTTTTTCTCGGCGCGTTTCTGAAGGCCAGACTGGGAACACTGTTGATGTGGGGAACGGCGCAGCTCTCGCATACTGAGGAGCCCTGCTCTGCCTTCCATTTTCCAGGCAAGTTTCTTCCTACTTCTAACTGATGGCTGTCCCCAGCATCGCCCTTTCTGCAAGATTTATATTACACTTACAGCAAGTGCTACAAGAGCAAGACAAGGCGTGCGTACCCACTCCGGTTTGTCGCAGCCGTCTCCTCTTCAGCACAAGCAATAACGCCGTGCAAACCCCAAGGACTGGAGCACAGCAACTGCTTCCCTTTTATTCTCATTATCTCTGCCTTAAACTTCTCCCAAAGCAATCGCATTATCGTGAATCGTGTCATTTTTAATTTCATTTCCCCTTAATCCCCCTACAGCTGACCCAGCCTGGCCTGACTCGGTGCCCCCACTGCCCAGGCCGGCGAGCACTCCTCCGTGCCCGGCAGACACAACCCGGGGTCAGACACCAGCGTCCCAGGGATGCCTGTGCAAACACGCATGGATGCCCGTTGGCTCTCCTTATTAATGCTCTATTTGGAATCATCATCATCGTGAACCGACTTCAATAAAGGGCTTGGTGCTTTCCTCCTCTGCCTCCCCGTGCACGTCTACGGCCACCTCCAGCGCCCACGGGCAGCACGTGGCTCTGCTGCGGGTACGCAGGGCCCTTCAGCTGAATCGATCTCCAAATGCCCTCCGTGGTCCAGGGCATCCTTTGCTTCTGTGTTAGCTCACGAGCTTTAACTGCAGCTATCAAATTTCTAGTTAGGGTATGATTGCTGATAGCTTTTGGAAAAGTAAGAGTTAATAAGAAAACCCAAAATCTTATAAAATAATAAGAAATGAGCCGAGAACTGAATATCACAAAGACAATAATACTGAAAGCATTGAATCGGTTTTGTTTTAAAGCCGGAATGAATAGAGGGGAATGAAAGCACAAGAGGCAGAAGCGGCCAGCACCTTTCTCGCCCCGGGTCTGCCCCGGGGCACGGTGGCAGGGCAGCCCCCGGCCGGGCGCAGGAGGGCACCGGGCACCGCGGGCATGCAGGGCCAGCGGCCGGGGCAGGCGCCGTGCCTCCCTGCCGCGGGTTTATACCGGGCTGCACATGGAAACCTCTGTGCTGCAGCGGGACCGAGGGACTGACCTGCACATCCGTGTTTGTACACACACACATATATCTGTACGTGTGGCGTGTATCTATACCCTAACAAACGACCTCCCGTCGCTCTGATTTTGGTGTCTCCCCCGGTGGCGCTGGCTCCCCCTCACGCCAGGGGAGGTACGGACGAGGCCACGCAAAGGCTTTTGCTGCTGCCACACGAAAGACGTTAAAGGGAGAAACAGGTGAAGATTTGCAAGGGTTTCAAGATCAGATCAATGCAAATTCCACCAAAACCTAGTGCTAAACAAAACCTTAACATTCCAATCCACATGCAGAAATTCTGACCAAAACCCCCGACACTATCGAGTTCACAGTGATGGAGTCCAGCCAACAAAGAAATGGAGAATGCTAACTGCCTTCGCCTTGGAACTAAGCTACCGAAGAAAAAAATATTAAGAAAAATAAAGTGATTTTCTAGTATTGCCTCAGAGTTGATTTATTGCTGATATAAAACTAAACTTCACAAAGATATGTACCTTTTTTCATGCATTATTCTAGATGGCAGTGTAAATCAATTGTGAGTGCAGCCAGTAAAGTTGTTATTGCCATCTCTAAAAATCCTACAGTATAGAGAAGATTGAAAGAATTATTATTTCCTATACTCATATGTGCTGTGCTTCTTGGGAAGGCACACACACAGAGGTTTTGAAGTCCAAATAGAGCCATTGCATGGTTTAAAATAGGCCAAAACTCTGGCGATAGGGATTAATCTCTGCTGCAATGCTTTTTCTCCATGGTTTTGTACCATCTAAAAGGCAGAGAGCATCCCCTTCCCACTGCTGGAGACGACAGGCCCGGGGTGCCGGAGCATCCCGGCGGGAACCCCGTCCCAGTCCAGTCCCACTCCACGCGGTGTGGCCCCACGGACCTCCCAACGTTCTACAAAAGAAAATGGGGCGGTTTTTTTTTTTAATACCGAGAAGTCATTTGTTTGATTAAGGCAAATTCCGCCCGCGTTCCACGCAGGACCATTTCGCTACCAGGTTCGGTACTCGCGGGGAGCGGCCGCTGCCGCACACCGCGCACCATTCCTCCTGGCAGCAGAGCAGCTGAATCGATTCCTGCCGGCGAAGCGCTCGGGCTCCCGTGCCGGCGCTGCCAGGTGCCATCGCTGCCAGCGGCGTGCACGCACACCCACACCCACACCCACAGGCAGCTCTGTGCTCGTGGCAATTCACTCCCGGTGAAGTGCTGCCTGGTTACCATCACGGCGGAGCCATCTCCTCCTCCCCGCTGCCGGTGAGCACCCAGGCGGGCTCTAATCCCCGCAGACCGCGGGAGCCGAGCCGGAGCAGCAGCGAACAGGAGTTGCTTTGTTTGTGCTGACTTGGGTAAGCTAAATATCATTTCCTTAATAGCCATTTGCTTTTCCTATCTGTTCTGTGCAGTGAAGCAGGTGGGATTCGGGCTAACCTGGGTTTTTAAAATTAATTTTATCTAGTAACAGGAAGGTTGGAGGACTTCTCTGCGCAAACGGTTAGTCTAGTATCCTACAGCACTCGTGTTATATTTAGCAATTTCATAGAAAGCTACCTTCTGACATTTTACTTCAGAAGTAAATATTTATAATGAAAATGGTGATTCTGCAAGTGTTCATCAAGGACTACTAAGTTATCGCACTGCTTTTGAATTGATGGAGATATGGGATGGATACAAGATGTTTAACGTGGATTTCTTTTAAATGGCGAGCTCGTGTTTTCAGTTTCTTGTTCTTTTGTCCCTGAACACAGAGGCTGGCCTGGCAGTTAATTCATTCACATGCAGATTGCTTGTTTTGGTGTATCTTTTAAACCAAAGCCCTCTGACTTTGTGTTCTCTTTTTTTTTCTGTAAACTCCTTTCTAATTCTAAAGGCAAAATCATGAAAGCAGCATGTATCTTCCCCCTCCATATGTAACTTTGTCACAAGACTATTAATCATGTCCTACAATAATTTTGCTAATGCAGTATATCCATTCAGAAGCAGAGTGTCTGTCTGCAGATGGATTTGTTACTGTGAGATATGAAAGCGGAACAAATTTCTTCAGGAACTATTTAAGCAAGGTCATAATAACATTCATTACATTCTAAGCAATAGTGTGTCATTTGCCGGATCAGACAGAGTACAGCAGCATCGGGTTTATTGACTTAGTCTGTAGAAGAGCCCAAAGGTTAGACATTAATATTGAAACTATTTACTACTTTCAGCACATACGCATCAGATTGAAGTCCTGCGCGTTGCTGAGTTTGTTATGATGGGGAAGAGGGAAGCTAAACAAATTAAAGCAACGTTACGTACTTCATTTTAATGGCCAAAGGTCTTTACCTACATTAATTAATGAGCATTTCCATTTTATTATGCAACCTTAACACACTACTGCTCTTGCGTTGTCAAAAAGTGAATGGGCAAAAGGGCGAACACGGACCCTTCGCTAGATGAGGTGTTTGAAATAATGCGTTTTTCAAGTAAGTGCCTATCGGGCGTTCTCTGTCCGTGCACCCCGCTGCCGCGGCTGGAAGACATGCCCGCCAAGCCAGGGGGTGATGCACATGTGAACGGGGCGTCAGGATGGATCTGACAAACGGAGTGTGTCAGGAGCGCGATGGAAGTGCACAGACTCATCAGACGGCAGGAAAACCTGCCAGTCCAAGCACAAAGTCTGTTTGCCCAACTTTCGTTATGAGGTTTTCTATCCCCGTGGAAAGTAATGCTTCTTTAGCTGAGCGAGTAGGCACATTAAACACCATTTACCCACGCGCTGTGTGCTAGCACCGAGAAAGGTCAGCACATTGTTGGGCCAGAGCCTGAATAAATAATAAAAACCAGACAATAAATATACCAGACGTTGCATTCTTGCAAACTGCTGTGAGGCGCAACAAGTGGCTTAACTGGACTGAGAGACAAAGTAAAGACGAGTTCTCAGACATCAGGAAAGTCACAGGTCTCGTAATCCTGTAGCCGCTGCTGGACCTCGAGGCCTCTGCGCCCTGCAACAAGCCCCTTTGCAAATACTTTTCCCGTGTATCAAAAAAGTACCGAGAATAATACGATCCAACGTGAGGAAGGTGGGCAAGTATTCATCACCCAAGCACATATGCAGCTTTACATTTCAGGCAATTCAAACATTTCATTATTTTGCTCTCAAAATAGCAGCACTTACTCCCCTCCTCGCAGAGCGGCGAGGGGAGGCAGGAAATGACTTGCTCATGATGGCACAGAAAAACTGAGAAAGCAGGAAATCAAATACACGTGTAGGGAGTCAGAGCGATTCATCCAGCCTTCCCTCCAGATATCAGCGAAACCAAATGCCGTACACAGAGTGACAGAAGGAGGAACTATAAGATGAACAGATGATTCACGGGAGGCTAAAGAAAACACGATACTACCTTCCTTTAGATGCAAAATCCATTTTAAAAAGAAACTTGTTGAATTCCCAAGGAATTAAACATGAGAACACTAAGGGAATGAGCTTAAATGAGCAAATGTTGGGCAAATCTGACGCGTGTGCTCGAATGGGCCAAATTCGCAGAAGCGAGTGCCCGTGGCTCCACTGTCACCGGCCGCCGCGGCGGGGGCACAGCCGCCTCCGCCCGGTGCCTGCGGCACGGTCCGGCCGCCGCAGGAGTGATTTCTGGGCACCGCGCCGCGCTCGGGCTGCCCCCACGGAGCTCGCGCCAACAGGGCTGTGCTTCAGCGCGGGGTTGCACGGGGACGGAGACTAAAGTGGTGTTTGTCCCTGGGGCCAGGCTGACCTACTTCCCCCCCGCTTCGTGTTCTTTGTTTGACAGTAGGCTGGGAAAGAAACAGAGAGGCCATCTGAATTTTACCCGTCGTTTGACATTACGCTGGCGTCATGCATTTGGTATTTGGTTAAAGCAGATAAAACTCACCTTCCACCAGCAGCTAAAGGCGTCTGCTGAGAAATCGCTTTTTGTGACGTTCCACTTCTCTAGAGATTTGGGGTGGGCGGATGGCTCCGAATGAAAACGTCATTTGGGGGCTCAAAACATCGGCAGAAAGTTTCTACTAATTGATCAGAGTTTTTTGGGAAGAAGTTTTGATCTTCACTGATTCTAAACAGCAAGATATGGCTGGTGTTCGTAAGGAGTTGTATTCCTAGGAGTTACGTGTGCATCAGAATCCAGAAGGTAGGTAAAGGTCAAGTGCACGCTGGCCTTCGGTGATTTTATGGACTGAAGCTTTTGACTGTTTACAATTGAGTCATTTTGTTTTCAATAATGTTAAATTAACCTTTAAAAAATTGTGTCAAGGAGCTCAAAACCCTGAAACCGTGCTAATTAAGGAGATAAAGTAGGTTCAGGAGGAATTCAATATCTAAGTCGTCTGTCATGAAACAAGATCTTTGAGCTTTTTCTCTGCTTTAATACTTCTGCCTTTTCCCAACACTTATTTTCACACAAAAGGTGGTGCTTTGCCTTTCGAAGGCTCAGCTGGCTCTCACAGGCTTTGGGGCATGTTCCTGCTCTCAAGAAGTGCGATGCTCCACGTGCCAAGGGGATGCTCCACGTGCCAAGGGTGCTGCTGCCAGCACCCCAGCCCCTGCTGCCTGGGGATGTTTCCAGTGCACTTCTTCCATATCCTGACAGTGTGGACAAGCCACTTCTTTTTAACATTTTTTTCCAGTCTCAGGGCTTCTTTATCACCTTCCAGCATGTCTCCAGTTCTGTAATATTAGACCTGATTCATTAAGAGCGTTTAGATGCTTGTATAACACTTCACACCTCCTGGACCTTGTGCAAGCTCTAATTCTCCCGCCGCCCCGGGAGCTCCCCCAGGCTGACAGCGTTACCTGCCGTATTCCAGCGGTGCTCCCAGCCTGGGCTCTAAAGAGCTTATCGGAGGGGGGAGGCGGGGGACTGGGACCTGGCCAAGGTCAGGCCGCCCGTGAACAGCAGCGCGTGTTTCAGAGGCACGGATCAGCCGGGAGTCCCGCGGCTGCGTTTAGCGGCAGACCAGATTTCCTGCAGTTACATCCTCCAACGCCGATAAGACGGGCTCAGCCGCCGCCTCCCCGAGCAGGGGCGACTCCAGAAAGCTGCGCTTTCTGCGAGCTGCTCTCGCCGCCCCCCTGCACGCCGAGTGGGGGGCTGCCGGCGGGGACCGCTTGCTCCGTGCTGCAGCGCGGAGACACGCCGTCAGGGCAGGGCACTAGGAGCTGGGCACCCCTCCGCCACGTCAGCGGCCTCCTGCCAGCCAGCACCCTGGCATCGCAGCCCTGCGAGGAAAGGCAACGGGAAGGTTATGACTCAGAGCCAAAGCAATCTGTCAATTAACAAAAATTAAAGACGACAGCAGCGCAAACTGTGCAAGACAGATCAACAAAATGTTTTATATCAATTCCCCTCCCTGCAGTCATGAGCTCTTTAAACTATTTATTATTTGAGCGATAAAGCAGCTCAACTATAATCCGTCTCCATCACTAGTTGTACCTAACTTTTAATCCATTAAGTCATGGACGCTTTAGATAACATTAGCAACCATTCAGCAGGGCTATTTTAACCACTGAATACGAAGCAAGCACAATATAAACATTTGTAATTGCCAGCATGCGCTAAATGAGTATACCGACAAGAGAGTATCACCGTACGGTCACCGACTGCTACCCAGCCGATCGGGTCCTACGCCGCACGGGCGGCTGGAGCGGGACGTACCGGCAGGGACGTGGTCAGCACGAACGTTTGTGAGTAGCGAAAGCACCACAAAATTTCACGTGCTCGAAAAGCGTGACTCCTCTGACCGAGCAAACACCATTCACGACATCCCGAAGCCGGCTGGCTCCCGGGCAGTCCTGTTCTTCACGTGCCACGTCAGTCACCTCTCTCCTCCTCCTCTTCCTCACAGCGTTCCCTGCTTCCACTCTGGACGAGATGGGTCGCAAGGAAGAGGACGACAGCAGCTCCTGGAAGAAACAGACGAGCAACATCCGAAAAACGTTCATTTTCATGGAGGCCCTGGGATCGTAAGTACCACCGCTGCTCTCCAGGCAGAGCCGCCTCTCGCTGGCCGCTTCCCAGCCCAGGGCAGCGACTCCCTCCCGGCACTGGCCAGCGCACCGGGGAACGGCTCCCTCTGAGACAGGCACCGTCTCCAGGCGAGGGGTGGGCGCCCATCGCTGCTGGTGCTCCGATTCATGGCTCACACTTGCCAACCAGCACCGAAGCAGCTCCTTCCCACCCAGCCCCGCGGCACGGCTCCGGGTCAGCTCTGCCCTCTCCTCCTTTCCCTCTAAGCCTACGTGGCAGCTTGGTTGAAGTTTTTGCTCTTTTCCTGCTGAGCACGCTGGTCTGCTGCTGTTGCAAGGTCAAGCGATGGCTCTGGGAGAGGTATTATAATAATAAGTCGTATATTTAGCTCATAAACTCTGACTCAGTTGAGGGATGAAACAAGAACAAGGATGTTCAAGTTATACGATACTTCTCTGTGAGTTAACAGCTTAATTTGCCTATTCATGCAAATGAGACAAGAAAACATTTCCAAGGTGGTGGAGGAGGAATTGAGTTACCTCCACCAGCGAGTTCTGTCACAGCCAAATTTTCTGCGACTTTAGAACCCACGGCAAAGCTCCCACAAAACAGCTACTCCAGAGCTGGGCGACATTTAAATTACCGTGTTCCTGGTCAGCCTCAGAAATAAGTTAAATTATCCAGCAGCTTTCTCTAAAGGAATGAGGTTAGAAAAAGCTTTATTCTCTCCTAGCCAACTTGTTCATTCATCATTTTTTAATAAGGGGCATAATTATTATAAACTGTTTGGGACAGATATATAGAACAGATGCCCCAGCATCTGATTTGTAGGTTGTTCATTTCCTATTATTACATTAGTAGGAAAATGTAGCATTAGAAATTGGGATTTTTTTCCACATGCACCACTTCGGTTAGCTGAAGAATATAAATGAAGGTCTGGGACCCAGAATTACCTGGAAGCTTACTTCCCCCAGCATCCACAACAGCTGGATGAGGGACCCTAGCGAGGACGTCCCTGCCTGTTCCCTGAGAGCTCTCAGGAGCTGGCAGGCACTTCCACAGAGCCGCCTTCAGAGCTCGAATGGATAAAAGGGAGAAAAATGTGTGAACCACGGAAAAGGTCCCACCACCACCTGCTTTTGGGGCCAGGAGAGAGAAGGGCATCCCATATAATTTACTGAGTGAAACCCAGATTTGAATTCATCTGTTGGGATGCCTTCCCAAAAACCTATGGGAATTTTTGTTTGGGTTTTTTGGTTTTTTTTTTGAGGGGGGGTGTTGTTTAGGGTTTTTTTCCTTGCCAGGAACCGGTCCTGGCGCAGCCCAATTCCTCACAACCCCCATGGTCTTGCACATGGTTTCAGCAGCACTCAGGGGCCCGCTGGAGGAGGGGGAAAGCTGAGCCGAGCGAGGAGCTGCCTTAGGCTCCCACTGCCCCCCGCGCCATCGCCGGCTGCCAGCGCTAACAAAGGCACAGGAGCAAAGCGCCGCACGCCAGATGGGGACAGCTCCGTGCTCAGCCAGCCCATCTGCACAGCATGCTGGATTCTTTTAGTGGATTACAGGAGACGCGCGTTTTCTGCCCTGGTTTGTTGGCCTTGCTGCAATAGCATCCCAACCAAGAAGGCGCTTCCGCTGCGCTCGCCTGCCTCGCTCTGCCCCCAGCTCCCTGCAGTGCTTTGCAGACTCAGTGGCAAGTTCTGTTTAACTACCATCAATTAACCTGTTGCTCATTTGATGAGGATTATTGAGGACTGACCTGGCAAAGTATGCACTGTCACTATCCCAAGACACATGTTCAGCTGCCTAAGACAAACCTTTAACAGGATTGAGAGCATTAGGCATGTAATAAATAACCGCTCATCGCTGCACTGGGCTGAACCCGTATCAGGGATGCGAAAGACACTCATTGCCACTTTGCCACTAAACGTACACAGGTTTTAGCAGTTTCTACAGAAAGGAAAACACATTGGATGCCAAATGAAAGTATTAACCGAGGTTATCCGGTTGTTTTGCGCTTTAGATACACAGAACGTTGATTGATCTACCCAAACTGCAACACAACTGGGCTCTCCTCAGGGCAGCTCAGCTGTCTCAGTCCTCAGGGCAATGCTGACCAGGGAAAGTGAAGACGGTGGGGGTTTTGAGGACACATGATTTGTATTAGGCAGGAACTTGGCCCTGTTAGAGTGGAGGCTGTTGAGATCTTTCCACGGGGGGTCGTTAAGCCCAACGAGAACCCGAGCTACAGACTGCCCCGTTAGCGAGGCGTTATCCATGCAGCCCCTCGGCTGGGCTTGCGCTTACCCCGGGAAAATCCCCCCCAGCCCCAACGGATTCAAGTGCAAAGGTTCCTTGAAAGGCCGCGAGCTGTGAGACCGTGGACGGTGCCTCCTCCTACGCCCACCCCCAAGGCACGTGCTGAACGCCGTGGTTGCCATCTGCCTCCCCGGAGGTGTGCCCTGAACGGCTGAAGTTCACCCGCAGCCTGGCGCACGCAGGAGTGAAACACCTGGCTGTCTTTACGGACAGTCCTGAAGAGCATGATTTCATTTCATTGCAGGGATCTTTTTTGCCCACTACCTCAACGCAGCTTCAGGATGAACTATGCAAAAATAACCCTTTCTCTACAGAGAAAATTGGGGGCGGGGGGGGTTTCCTACGTATTCCATAATCTTGCATTGAATAATCTGAGTTTGGGGCTGCTGGAGCTGTAGTTCTAGCTTTACAATCAGCATCCACTTAGAGTTAAATTACTACCCTGTTGTTTGTTCTTGCTGTTTCCTCTTTCTCTCTGTGAGTATCCTTCCACTTCGCAGCAGCAGCACCTACTGAAATACAACTTCTCCTCTCTGCAGAGGTGCCTTTTCGGAAGTTTTCCTAGTGAAGCAAAGAAGCACCGGCAAACTCTTTGCTCTGAAATGCATCAAGAAGTCTCCTCTCACAAGGGACAGCAGCTTGGAGAACGAAATAGCAGTGTTGAAAAAGTGAGTATGTAGACATTGTAATGTAAAGTAGAACAAATGTCCTTTCCTAAGACGTGTGGCTCTACAGCAAGAATAACATAAAGGAATACGTATTTCTTTTTAAAGAATATATAAATATTACTATGAATTAGTAGATGAGTAAAGTTTCTTCTCTCATTCCTCGGCTGGACTTGTAACCCCAACAGCCATACAGCCCCGGACGTGTGGAAGGAGATAGATGAAGCAAAGCAGTACTCAGGGAAGGGAGAACCACAGTTCATGCTTTTGCAGCCCAAGTTAAGACACCTGATGCGGAGCAGGCGGCTGCTCAAAAACGAACGGTCTGGTCCTCCGCTGTTGGTGCCTGGTGCTCCAGAGGGAGTTTGCAGCGATCCTCTGCCACGCGGGGCAGGGGAGATCAGCCACGAAACAGCCCAGTGAACTTTCACTGGTGATTAAAGCAAGATGACTGTTGGGTTTTCCACTTGAGAAGCCTCTTCGGCCTTGCCGGGCTTGTTTCCGACCCCCATTTATCTTTGCAGAATAAAGCACGAGAACATCGTGACTTTAGAAGACATTTACGAGAGCACAACCCACTTCTACCTGGTCATGCAGCTGTAAGTATCGGCAGAGCATTTCTGTGTGGGCCACAGAGGAAGAAGAGCAGCAGGACCAGGGTGATGGACCGTATTTCAGCACCCACGCACCAGAGCCCCTCACATGTCCAAGCTGCGTGCACCCGAGCCATTCAAACCCCCCGCGCTAACAAGCGAGAGCCGCATGGGTTGAGCTTACCCGGACACTTCTCATGCTGTCTTGGTCCATACTCATTTAAGCAGCAAGTTTCTAAACCAAGATTAAGAACTATATATGCAAATTAATTCATCACAGTTTAGCAGGGCAGAGACAGAAGTATTTCTAATTAAAGCTGTGCCATGCAGGGTTTCTAGAAATGAAAACGGGCAATGTGTCAGCTGCAGAGAAAGCAGCTCGCTGTGGGCATCAGCTCTGAGCACCCGGCTGCTACTGCTAACTTGCAAATTGAGCTAAAAGGAAGCAATCGCACAAAAACCTCTATCTGCTTGTGCGGCAGAGCCTGGAGGCAGTCCTGCCCACGGTGCTGGATGCCTGCGGCTCAGACCTGCGGGAGCTGCATCATAACCTTACCCAAAATCCCTAGGTTTACCAGTAATGCTTACTAGCCCCCTCAAATTGCACTCGAGCGTCCACCGGCCTCTCAGCCTCACAAAAACTGCTGCCCAAGGAACAGTTCTGCTGTAGGTGGAGTTGTAAAAGGACCAGAAAGTTAGCTTGCCTAACACGAAAGCGTGATTAGCTTGGTTTAATTTTCTTTTCAGTCTTTTTCTTTCTGAACTACCGTTTCCACAGGGTATCTGGGGGAGAGCTATTTGACCGAATTTTGGAGCGAGGAGTTTACACCGAGAAAGATGCGAGTGTGGTGATCCACCAGGTCCTGACAGCAGTGAAGTACCTCCATGAAAACGGAATAGTTCACCGCGACTTGAAGGTGAGAGCTGTCCCCCAGCAGCAGCAGTGCCTCGGGAGGCTGGCGTCACTGCAGGCTTTATCCGCTCTGCCCCACGACTTTCTGGTGTTCCTTTCCGGTTTTCTACACAAATTTCAACTGTGTCCACAGCCTGAAAACCTGCTTTACCTTACTCCCGAAGAGAACTCCAAAATCATGATCACAGACTTCGGCTTGTCTAAAATGGAACAGAACGGCATCATGTCCACTGCCTGTGGGACTCCAGGTTATGTTGGTAAGCCAAGGACCAGGAATGGGCTTGTGCTGGTAGACTGTCTGGGAAAAAAGTTGTGCATGTACAGTGCGTTGCCTAGCAAAAGGGAAAAACCACATAATTACGGTAACAACAACATGCTACTCACAGATGCACTGCATGGACCACATAGACTGGATTACAGATGAGCGTAGAGACTGCAAAATCCCAGAATGTTTAAAAGTGCAAAGAAAAGGATAAAAAAAAAAAAATACATTTCCATGTTAGTCATGTATTTATTGAGATTTTAACACAATGGGATTTTGTTTGATGTCCAGACCGCACTGGCTTGATCCACAGCCTACTGGTTAAAACCTCAGGATGCAGGCAGAAACCGTCAGTAGTTCTGTCTATTCAATAGTGTAAAATAGGTACAGAAAGCGCAGACGAATCCAGCTGGAAATGGGACTGTTCCTGGCTCATTCTCCTGCACTGATACCTCAGAGGTCAAGTGTACAAGAACTACTGCCTTTCCCAGTATTGAGTAATTTATTAGTGCTTAGAATTTTCATTTGGTTTTGCTATTCTGCAGCCCCCGAAGTCCTCGCCCAGAAACCATACAGCAAAGCTGTAGACTGCTGGTCCATCGGAGTCATCACCTATATCCTGTGAGTAAGAGCAAACAGCATCCCACTTATTTTTCCATGAGCTTCCCAACTCCTCCGCCACTTCACGCACCTCCGCAGAGTGGCAGTGCAAGCGGAGGCGATACCAGACCTCCCATTTTGCTGCGGGAATACGGCAGCGGCGTATCCTTCCTTTGCACAGATTCACTAGACCATAGAAACGAAAGGGACGTGAGGAATCAAGTACTGGAGCGGAGATGAAAGCAATCCCATTTTCTCAATTATGTGCCTCATCCGATGCTTTGGGGTTTTTATTCAGTTGCCTACAGATATCAGCCAGCCTTCCTTGGTACTTTTTGTTTCATTTCCTCCCACACCACACAGCTATGCACCAGCTGCGGCTTTGTCCTTTCGCTGCTGCAGCTAAGTTTTTAACTCTTTTCTGCAGTTTTACCAATACACTTAGATGCGAGGGACAGACGGATGGATAGAGCAGCCTCCTCTGTTACTCGCTCCCTCGTGTTGCCCGTGCATGCCCAGCCTGGCCGGGCTGCGGAGGAGCCTGCGCAGACGTGGATGGCGGTGCTGAAGGACCGCTGGCTTTCTGCTCTGTTCCAGGCTGTGCGGGTATCCTCCTTTCTACGAAGACACTGAATCCAAGCTCTTTGAAAAGATTAAAGAAGGCTACTATGAGTTTGAGTCTCCGTTTTGGGACGACATCTCCGAGTCAGGTAAAGCTCCCTCCCGCAAGCTGCAATGCAGAGCCCTGCAACCCGCAGGCACGAGCCTGCGCCAGCCGAGCCCCCACGCGCGCCCCGGACGCCCTTCGCTCGCCTCAGCAGGGACGGGAGAGGGTGAAGCATTGAACTGAGTCACTCACGCAGCAGCAAACCCCCAGGCGTGGGAAGCGACTGCAGAGGCTCCCAGCACGGCGGTAGCAGGGGTGACGCCACCAAAGCCGAGCTGCGCTGGCAGAGCTTGGGGTACTTTGCATCCCGCTGTAACGCAGCATCCTCAGCTGAAGCCTCTGTTAACGTAACCCTGATTTTCATAAATGATTAGCGAGCTCAGAGCAGGCTTAGGTTTCCCTTGGAACCAGGGGAACTCCGGGGTTTTTTCACCGTGTTTCTCTGGGGTTTTGTTGTTGGGTTTGGGGTTGGTGGTTTTTTTTTTCTTTCTTCTTTTCCCCATCACTTTTCTTCCCATCAGGTCACGTTTCCTTACAGCAACACAGCAAACCGTGGCAGCCACCACTGCACCCTTCCACCACGCTAGCCCGCTTGTGGAGCTCGCCTGCACAGTTTACTGGAGCCAGCATCTTAGCAGCATATTTTGAACATCAATCTTTGATACTGACAAACAAAACTAGGACTAAATAACAAACACCATCATCCTCCCTGCAAAGAGAAAAAAAAAGGGAGGGATGTAACTGCTCTTTCGGGCAACCTCTCAGTTTGCTCTTTCTTATGCTTCTTAGAGTTATTTTTTAGCTGAATAATTCAAACTCAAATTCACGTAATCTAAGCGTACCGTGACGTTTGGTACATCCTCAGTTAACGTTTTTTCCTCTCAAGCCCTTCACTACAAACATCTCCCTTTAATGGAGCAACGACGCGGTACGAACACCTCCTTCTCAGGCTGAGCTTTGCGGTGTTTATCCACTAGTGTCCGCCATGCCCTATTAGGATCATATTTTGGAACAAAGAGAAAATAACCTTTTCTCTCTGCTTCTCCTCCCCTCCCAAACAGCCAAGGATTTCATCAGACACTTACTGGAGAAAAACCCGAACACGAGGTTTACCTGTGAAGAAGCCCTGCGGCACCCATGGTGAGAGGACCGGGGCGCCGGCGGTAGCTGGTGGCCACGGGGATTTACCAGCCCCCATGCCTCGCTCCACGTGCTCGGTGGTAGCTGAGAACAGGGGTGTCTCCCCAGCCCCCGTTATTAATGTCACTGTCTGCCTTCGCGTGGCCCTGGGTGTTTCTTTTTTGTTTGCGAAGAAAGAAAATGATGAATAATTAAAGATGCAATTTGTGCATATTTGCCTCCATAAACAGAGGCAAAGAAGAAATCCCATCCTGAGCTTTTCCAAGCTTTGAAGTGCGTGTTTGTGTTACATTTTGTTGCTGTTTTTCCTTTGGGTTTAATTATTGCTGATTGAATGTACAAAGCAGTTAGTTGCCTCCAGAATGTGGAATGCCTTACAAATGCCATCTGCCTACGAGCCCATTTTCTTCTCTCCCCATCTGCAGGATTAATGGAAATACAGCCCTTCACCGTGACATATACCCATCTGTCAGCGCTCAGATTCAGAAAAACTTTGCAAAGAGCAAATGGAGGGTAAGTCGTCTGCCGGTGGGAGCCTAGAGCCATTTCACTGACAAATGCCAGTTGCTGCCATCGAGCAATAAGCAAGGCTTCAGTTGTGTGGGTAAGAACCCAAAAGCTGAGATTCTCCAAAGGCCGCCTGAAAATTGTATGCGGTTACTGTTTATAGTATGTTTGGACCAATATTCCCTGCTGCAATGCACACTGGTGGATTTACCACAAACATTGCACGATAGCGGCCTCGCCAAGAAAGTAAAGGGGAGAGGGAAAGGATTATTGCTTTTATACTGAGGGAGTGGAATTGGTGCTCCATCAGCAGATCTTTTGGGGAGCTTAATCCGGCTTTTCCTCCTCTCAGCCTTAAGGATAAATTGGCACTTCATTTATATCAAGAGTTTTAGTAAGAATTTAGGTGGAGAGAGGAATGCCACAGGAACCACACGTACGATAGCATTCTAAATACGTCATTCAAAATTCAGCTCTAGCCTCCATTTCGCGCTGCAGGGTAATTTACAGCTGCTCCCCCCGATTTCCTCACGTAGAAGTGGTTGTAGTCTTCAAAACCATCCACAGCTTGCACCCAGTGGAAACCACGGTGTTTATGCCAGGAACGAGCACGTCCCACTTTCCACATCTAGTGCAAACAGGCAGCACTGCCCGCCCCGCGCGCGCAGTCGTTACCTGCGGGGGACAGTCCGTTTGCCCCGCAGCACCCACCCAGCCTGGCCCCACTAGGTGCTCACCGTGGCGCTTTTGTCTTCTTCCCCAGCAAGCCTTCAACGCCGCAGCCGTTGTGCACCACATGAAGAAGCTCCACATGAACGGTCATGCGGCGGCTGAAAGCACCCACCCCGTTATACAAGTCTCGGAGGCGTCCAGACCCAACACACCCATGGTGGCCGCCCGGCCAGCAACGCCACACGAAGACAAGGACACGTTGCTCCCTCTGGTCCCCACGCAGGGCTGTCCAAACCCTCCCACTCAGCTGGAGCAAGACCCAGGAACGAGAGAGGGAAAGCTGCAAAGCCACTCGGAGAACGGACCGCTGCCCGCAGGCAGCAGCCTGGTCCTGCCCGATAACCATAGCCCGCCAGCCAGAACTTCTTGTGGGTGCAGTCCAGCCTGCATGGGGCATGAGAAAACGAAGACGTCCTTCTGCTCCGAGACGGTGCTTCTTAAAAAATCTGCAAAATCCCAGTAGGTATCCACGTCATTGCCATGATTTCCAACAAAGTACATGGCAACAACCATCTCTGGAAGTAGCTGCCTGGCACTTAAGTTGCCAGCCCCAGGTGGGGGTAGAAAGAAGGGAGAAATAAGGACAGAAGCAAACGTTTTGACTGGCTGGATAGCGGTACCCAGCCAAGTGTCTTCCATGCCTGTAGCAGCATCAGGTGAGGCACATTGCCCAGGCTGCTGGCAAAGCTCGCAGTGAGCCGAGGCAGCAGTGCTCAGCAGCCACACTCCACTGACTCGAGCACATTTGCTTTCCAGAAACTGCAGTTGCCTGCAGTTAAAGCTGCTGATACCAATTACTCCGCTGGTGCTGAGTGACCGGACCCTGCCTTTGCTGCAGCACTGACTCGCACCCAGCTCTGCTTTGCTGTCAGCAGCTGATGTTCTTTATATTAAAAACACAACTTCAATTCACCTGCAGAATGATCATAAATATTGATATTTCTCTTTTTTTCCTTCTTTCTCTTCTGATTTCCAAGCAGTCACTTCAAATCAGAAGTTCTTGTTCCAATGAAAACCAGTAAACACTCTTCTCACTGTGGCACTGGGCAAACTGGAGTTTGTTTGATCATGTGATGAGGAGGCAGCCACGGGGCTCCCCACATCGCCAGCGGTAAGTGCTCCGCAATCCAATCACTAGCTGCTTTTAATTAATCCCATTATGGCATGAAAAAGGGAAAGGCAAAAATAGCAAAGTGATTGTACTTGAAATAAATTGACTTAGAGGTTTTTTGCAACAGAAAAAGCCTGAACTAAACCATATTTCAAGGAAGAAATAATCTTTCAGCTTCCATTAAGGCCAGGCCAGTGACTCTGAATCCAACTTTTACAATTACAACAGGGTTGCCCAAGTAGCACGTGAAAGGAAGCCAAGCGCGGACCCGTCATATCAAACTCTACAATTATTCAAAGCTGCTCAGTGGGAATCACACTGGAACCAAACAGCTTCATCAGCTGGGCTTAGGGCTTTCCAGCTGGGTCTCAGCTGTGACCATGAGCAAAGGGCTGTCAGCAGGCTGCTGGTCCACGGCCAAGCATAGACGGGACACCTCTGCAGCCTGAAGGGCCATTCCCTTTCCCGGTCCAAGCCGGTCAGTTTAAGTTGCTTTCTTACCAGAGAGCGGAGCACGGGGATGTTAATTTTGTAGGTGAGTGGAGTACAATCATGAAAGTTTCATCCTGTTTGACCACAGCTTGGATTAATTCTGGACCAGCTAAATTGTTATCATTGGCACCACTTTATATATGATCAGTGAGAGGTATTGCTATTAGATCCTGCAATAAAGAATGTTCCTCAAAGGTGAGCATATGCCAGCGCAGCTCTTCACAAAGGCCACATAAAGTGAGCTACAGCCTATCATCTTTTGTGACACCCTCTACTGATTAGATTATATGAAGAGAACTGTAACATACAAAGGATTAATAGAAGAGACAAATGCAATAAGATCTACTATAGGCTCCAAAAAGGTCCATTCCAATGATCAGTCCTGTAACAACCCTTTATAAATATGGCACACAAAGGGATCTAAGCTGCTCCTCACCCCCGTGCTACTGCTTATTAACAGAGCACATTTTGAAGGTAGCAGTCTAGTGAAACACAATTCAATCCTCGTTTGAAATTCTCTCTTGCAGAAACAGAAGGGCTGTTTTACTCTTTTCTGCACTTCAAAGCCAGACATCACCAGTGCAAGCAAGAAAGGAGGCTGTGTCCCGCCAGGAGCAGGCGGGCAGCAGCGTCGCAGAGAGCAGCGACCGACTGGTGGCAAGCAGCACGTTAGTCCCAGGCATCCATCAAAGCAGTGACCTCAGGGTGTTTCTGGATCGCTAAAGCTGGGAGAAGGCACTTTAGCAAGGGAAAGTCTGAGGCTACTGCTAGCATACTCAGTGTATATTATCCATACGACATCGCTCAATGCTATATAAGCTTTTGGTTTTCTGTATACTGTATAGTTGTCCAATGCATAATTAAGTGCACTGCACAACGTAAATCCTACAAACCAAAGTCATGCAGAGTTTCACTCGGTGGCAGCTCAGTTATTTTTATGATCTGCATCCTATCCACTCCTTGGATTTTGGTTAGTCCCAGGCTTCGGCACTCTGAAGTTCAGCATCAACCAGCTGCCGGGGCTGTGCGGTTCTCACTTCAGCTACAAAAGGAGAGACAACCTGCTAGCAACCTCCATATGTCTGATATGCACAGACCTTCTCACAGCAAGGTCTAAATTCCCTGCTTCCAAGTCTGTAATTGCACAATAAATACTTGCTTAATAAAGCTGAGTTTTGTTTTGTAAAGTGCCTGTTGGTTATTCATAGAAATTTGATGTGGAAACGGGCTATTAAGTCTCTTCTAAAGCATCCCCCGTGCATCTGCAGACCTGCTCCCTCTGGTATTTTTCTGGCAAAGCACTACATGGTAAATAAGCAGATTGTGGCAGAAAGTCAAACGAGTCATTTGACTTCACCTTTGAGTATGAGGTCACTTTTGTCTTATTTGTATAAATATAGGTAGGTTGTGCAGATACGATGGAGATAAAATTCTCCATTTCTGTGATCTGGTTCTTTGAAGAAAGATCGAGGAGGGAAGTACTGAAGCCATGGCAAGTTTTAAGGATTAACTGCAGCGTAGATAAAAGGTTTTAGAAAGCCCCACAGAAGGGTTTTAATTTGAACAGTGATATTCAGCTAAAAGAGCTTGAATTGGCTAAAACAAGAAAATGAAAAAATGTCCTGGTTTATAAACCCCTCTGGAAATAACAGCTTTGGGGATGTTGTTATCTGCAACGGAAGATCGATGTCTCTCCCCCTTTTTCCTCCAACCACCAGGCAGCTTCAGCCAGTCCAACCAAGGCTAGCCCTCTCCAAGGGGCTGCTCCTTTGGCTCAGTGCAGCTATTTTCCAGAGGTACGGAAACTCGATTTGCTCAAAATAGACGCAGTAGGCACATGAGAACTCCAGACAGAAAATGGGAATAAATACACAAGTCAGTGTCTGCAGAGGAGGAAGGCAACGCCGCTGGCGCGCGGGCAGCTCGCTCAGGAGCAGCTCTCGTAGTAGACGACTCGCTGGTTGATGGCGTCCCGGATCCTTCCCACCTGCTTCTCCAGGCCCAACAGCCTGGCTGACTTGGACATCAAAGCCTCGTTGCTTTCCCGAATTTCTGTCTCTAAAACTGAGGAGAGAGGGCAGGAAAGGATTACACGATGAGATGATCGGACAGGAGGAAGGCGCCGTGGCCATTGCCCTCCCCAGCAGGTTGGGCTGAGCCTCCACCTCCCTCCTGCATAGCTCTGGTGGGGCAAGGGAAACAAATATTGCCTCCTCCTCCTGCATTCTTCTTCTCCCCCTCAGGAAACCCCAACACCGCTGCTCCAAACAAAGCCATTATGTTCTAATGCTTAAAAATGGAAGTGAGCATGTGGAGGAAAATGGGGGCACATCAGCATCACAGGCCGGGCGTCCCTTCCACAGCACCCATGCACCCTTGCAAATTCTAAATTTACTGGCACAGCACCAAGGGACGCAGCCCAAATCTTCACCAGCCTAAAGTATGTTGACTTCCTTGTAATTTCTTTCCTTCACCCCGCTGGGAGTCAAAAGCTCTTCCCCAGTGCGTGAGACTATGACATTGGGTTCACAAAGAGTCTTACTTTCCATCCTGAGCATCATGGCCAAAGTTTCCTTAAACAGAGCCTGTGCCTCCAGGTCTATGCTTTGCACCCTGCTGCCCTGCTCTCCCAGAGCCGGGCTCTGCGCCATCCTTCTCTTCAGCTCAGTGTACATTTGTTTCACTTGTTCAAAAGCCTGTGGAAAAGCAAATAAATAGTGCAGGTAGGATGAAGCAAATAGACTGGGGGAAAGGGGATTTTCCAATGTTGAATTAATTTTAAATATTAAATGGATACTGCACTAGAGCTTTGCCACGACGTTATCATGCATATGTGTAACAGTTTGTCATGCACTCCAAAAGACGCTGACTGACAGCTGTATGGGCTACTCTGCCTCAGGCAGGAGATACAGCAGAGAGATGTTTCCAGCAAAAAGCACCAGGATTGAGAAAGGTCCTGGAAAAATTCAGTAGTGGGATACTGCATCGGATTAACAAGGAGTGACATAACTACGGACAAGCCGCGGCCTGAACGGGAAAGCCTCCTCGGCTCATCCAAAAACATGCCGGGACACAGCTGGCTTTGCTGTCTAATGACAGCAGGGAAGCGGAGCACTGCTGTGACCGCCCTGGCCGGCGGCGTGCCGGAGCCCGGTACCTGCTGCACGCCCCTGGCCTGCTCGCCCGCCTCCCCGGCCGTCTGCTGCGTGTCGGTGGCCCGCAGGCGGTTCTGGTCCACGCCACGCTGCAGCTGCGACAGTCTCTCCATCAGCCCGTCCAGCTGGCCCGCAATGGACTTCACGTTCTTCTCGGCTGGACCAAGAACAGCCTCAATCTAAAACCAGAGTGCTCCACATTAGGAAGGAAATCACACCCAAACCCCACTCCTTATGTTTTTTCCAGCTACGCTGCTCGACAGGCACATCGCAGAAGCGGGGTTTCGGCAGGGAGCGGAGACTGCTCCCTGTGCAGCTGAGCGCAGCAGCCCCGGGGCTTGTCTCAGGGGGCTCCGGCGGGGACCGTGACTGCAGTCTGGAGCAGCACACAAGTGAGGCACAGCAGAAAGAAGAGATGTTTACAGCAAAAGCTTCACCAGATCCCATTTCCCAGCTGCATTGGTGCAGGACTCTACCAAGTGGGGAAGTTTCAAAGGAGCGGTGAGCAGGGCATAGTACCAGTATTTGGGAAGTCACCACACATCACTATCGCTTACTTCATCAACACGCTCCTGGATGAACCGGAGGGAAGAGCCAGAGCCCCTGATAGCACCCTGGGCCTCCAGGAGCACCGTGTTTGCTTGCCGCAGATTCCCAACCACCTCCTCCACGTTGCCCTCCACGGCATTCGCCCGGTTCCTGGGAAACGTGGGAAACAGCCAGGAGTGAGTGTAGGTAATTGCATGGGCTGGAAGTCAAAGCGGCAGAGGCTAAATAAGGCAGCTTGAGAAGCAAGACAGGATTGTTACCGAGAAGGTTGCAGTCTCCCTCCCCCAAAAGCCACACATCTGGGCACACTGCTCTCCAGCAGGTTTCCTTCTGAGAGAAGGGTTACTTCCATTTCATACCCCCAAGCAGAGGAGACAAACCGAGAAGGGGAGAGAAAAGCCTTCCTTTAAACTAGTTAGAAACATTTATTTTGTAAGTAGTGCAAGGAAAAGCATTGAAGGGAAGGCAATAACACTGAGCCAGTTTCAATGAATACTTTTCTGCTTGCAGTGGGACTATTCAGGGCGGGTGATAGAGCTCCCCGAAGAAAGCCAGACTCCCTTGTCTCATCACTTCCAGCAGGTTAAGCAGGTGTCAGACACTATCAGGGAGTTTACATACTTATCCCACTAACCTTCTCACTGGGATATTGCTACAAGTCAACATGTGACAAAGTAGATGCTCCAAATTTGCAAGGACACACTGTAATTACTTTTTAAGGGACCACGGGATAATCCTCCCACCTTTCACCCAGAAAACAAATAGCCCATTTAATCTCCTCATGCTCTCTTGTGCAATTAGGATGTAGGTCACCAATATCGAGCAATACCAGGGCAACCCTGCCATCTCCCATCACAGGACTCAAGAGATAGAGAAAAGCCTCCGTTACTTTTGGTAAAGACCTGCTTGTTCCAGTATCTATAACAAGATCTTCTCTTGGCAGCCAGATTTCTTATTCGTATTGGGGCACCAGGGAGGTGTCTGCGGAGGTTGCAGACTCATTCTTTTAGGCACTGTATGGACATCGAAGATTCTGGGCTAAAACTTCACATTGTGCAAGTCAGTAGAGCTCCAGAAGAGTGAGATTTCAACCCAACCACACTCACTCCAGCTGAGTGACCCTCTGCTGCCAAAAGCCCTCGAACCCCAACCGACCTGGCTCGTTCTGCCTTCTGCTGAAGCTGCTTGGCCTTAGCGATGTCCTCGGCCGTCTGGGCAAGTATGCTCTCCGGGCACTGCAGCTGAGTCGCCAGGTTTTGGATCTCGGTCATTTTTCTCAGGACCGCGGCAGCATCCGTGGGCAGACGGAGGGAGAGAACAGACTCGCTGACTTCCTGGATAGCGGCAGGGTCCGTGTCCCTGTCTACTGAGCAGACAGACAGACAGACGGTGTCAGGAACGGGAGAGGAGAAAGGCGGGAGTGCAAATGCAAGCGAGGATGAGGGCAGGCAGCCAGCTGTGCATGCTCTCACGCACACAGTCTCTTCATTTCAGACAGCTGCCAGGATCCACCCTGAATTTAGTCCCCTTGGATTTAATGTACTTCTCATTCATATTGGCAAAACTTTCAGGAAAGTACTGAAATTATACCTTTAATTTGGTGACGAGAACACCATGGCGAAGCCCAGAGCAGAGTCAGGTGGACCTCACCGAGCGGATGAGGTTGTGTTTCAAGACAAGCCTTTTTTTTATTTCACAAGTAAAAGTTAATAAAACTGAGGAACCAGAGGCAGGCAAAGCCCAAAGGACATCAGCCCAGCGATTAGCCCAGAAATATCTTCACTCATCATTAACACCAGGCAGCACCAAATGACCTGATTTTCTTATTCAGCTAATGCTCATGAGGCTCATTATGTTATTACAATCTGTCTGCAAACAATAAGTCATCCCATTGGTTTATGGGACAACGAGGAATTCCTGTCTGATTAACAGTCTGCTCCAGAGATTTGTCTGTTTATCTCCGGTCAGAGAGTGTTGCCGGTAAACGTTTCTCCATCGGGTCAATGCCGACTGCAAATCCTCGGAGGGCACCAGCCGCGGGGAAGGGTTTGTCCTCGAGCCCCAGAGATGGCTCAAGGCTCTGCAGCAGAGCATGGGACCCAAAGCAAGCTGCTGTCTGAGCTACAGACAAAAGACCGCCTCCTCCACAGCTTTCCGCTTTTGTTAATTCAGTTCATTGTTTTAGAGACAATATTTGAGAGCAGTTCGTGGGGGGATGTCGCGAGACATCACAAAAGGCCTGCGCACAGAGGTCAAGGCTGTGCAGTGCCTCCTGACCTCACGGCTGGCCCCCAGACGGCCCCAGAAGGAAGCAGGCAGGCTCTGCCCTCGTGACGTCCCAGGGAAGTCGACACAGATAAAAGAGCCAGGATTAATTTGGGTCGATCTGAACAGCACGGTCAAGCCTGAGCAAGCCGGCTGGCCAAACTGCAACTCCTGACAAAATCACGGACTTTTATACTGCTGAAACGTCTTCTCCCTTTTTTAGAAAACACCGTCCAAGCCTGCCTTGCCGCCCCAGAGAACGTGCGTTACCTTTGCCACGTAAATACCCATGTGCAGATAAACTGGATATCCGAGAGCTTAACTAGGGTGAGCTATACAGCCGACTCCCTTGTGCTGTACTCTCATACATAACACGACTGTAAAAATTAGGTTTTCCCATGCACAAGTCAACCTGCAAAGACGTGCAAGCTTGCGGTGCGCTACCTGACAAGAAGTTTCGGACTTGCTGGATGAACTGCTGGATGCGCCGGACATCTCCTTCTATCTGGGTCCTTGTTACGCTCATCTGGTCCACAAGCCGCCGAGTATTGCTTTGGATCTGATTTGCAGACATCTCTGTTGTTTTAATCTGCAAACAACAACATCCTGATAGAGCCATTTCTTCTTGACCTGGAATCTCGGCAGCTCTACCTCAACTCTGAGTGAACCGGGAAAGGCGCTTTGAAATTATGCCATTCCCCATTCTTAATATGCCACTGCTTTAAAGGATTGTAAATGTTAAAGATTGAGGGTTGGATTTGCAAAGGAAGCTCTCAAACACGGGCAGTTTTGTTCAGCTTTTCAAAACACCCTTGAAATGGATTTTGAACAGTTTGAAAACTCACTTTACCTTTGCAAGCACCCCAGAAGCCGTAGAAAGAAGCTGCAAGAGCGCTAACACACGCACTCTAGATTGCATCAAGTGTTAGAGCAGATAAATCTGCAGATTCAGAGAGTTTTCCACATCCCCACCCCTTCTGCCAAACTAATCCCAAACCAGGAGGAGGACAGGCTTCCTCGTGACATTTCCAGAGCCGCTCGCATGCCGTCAGCTCTGTGGCTGCTGTGCTGGGGGGAGGCAGGACCCACGCACGCAGCAGGAAGTCTCCCACTCAAAAATTCCTGAATTCCCGCAGCTGTCCAAAAGATCAAGCCTCAAATCAAGTTTGAGACTAACTATTTTATCACCGCTGCTTCTTTTCACAGCTGTCCCACCAGGCTCTGCTGCTTGACACCGTTGGAGCGAGCGCGGGGCTCGGCCGCGGGACGGGCAGCGCTGCCCGCACTCACCAGCAGTGCCGTCTCCTGCAGCCGGGCGCTCAGGCTGCGAAACTCCCTGGCAGCTTCCCCGGCCGTGGCGAGGGCCCCGCTCGACAGCGGGAAGATGCCGCGGCAGGGGCGGCCGGCCCCGCAGGCAGTGCTGTTGTCTCGCGGGCAGAGCAGCCCCTCGCAGCGGGCAGGCGTGCACGTCTCCACTCGGAAGCCACCGCAGATCTGGAGGTGGAGAGAGCGGTGGGGCAGTGAGGGCACTCACCTCGCTGGCGAGGCCTCAGTGCCCTCCGGGAGGCAAACCAGCACAAAGCAGGGGCCACGGTTTCGACAGACCCTTGCCAAGGGAGCTGGGGAACTCGCTGTGCTCGTGCCGCAGGGCTCCGGATGGCGCCAGCCCTCCCGATGGGGCTGACGGCGAAGCATGCTGGCACAGCCCAAATGACCAGAGACCGCGGACTGTGTAGGAGAGGGGCAGCCAGAGCTACACACACGTATAGCAGCGCTGAACGCCCACACCTGAGACAGCAGCGCGAGGTCTGCCTCTCCTCACCGCCCCAAGCTGGAGCATAAACGAGAGCAAAGCAGGAGCTGAAGCCAGTGGCTCACGAAAAGCAACTCAACGTGTCTGCATGGAGCAAACGTCTTGTTTACTCTCAGGACAGCAGCTCTTCCCCTTGTGGCAGGGGAACCCTGTCCAACCTGTGCAGTTTGCTTTGGGAGGGAGAATGGGATGAGAAGACCCTGCCCTCTTGCCTGGACATCAGTGGTTTTAATTGTACGGCATCTTGCAGAGTTACCACCCACCAAAGAGCACACTGCAGCAGGGGCACATGCAAACCCGGAGCCAGCGCAAGCACCGCACAGGCTGGTCGCTTGGGAATGTACTGCTGCCCTGAAAAGCAGAGAGGGGAGGTTGGTGGTCTCCACAGCAACCGTGCATTAGGAGACACCGAAATGGATCTCCATGGCAATAACAAAGCAGCGAAGGAGAAATAAAAGAAACCTCATCCAGAAATTAAGTGGGTCTTTGAGATACAAGAACTGACACATGAGAGAGTCCGTGGAGGAAAAAGTGTGTGCGTGGGAGGGGGTGGTGGGCAATGCTTTGGTATCTGTGATCCCCAGGCAAGGGCTGCTCAGACAATTCTCCACCGATGTCCCAAAGCAGCAGGTTGCTTCGATGCCATTTATGAGTCTCTCCGGACAGAGACTTTGTCTTGTGCCACGCTGGACTGTATGAGGAAAGATGCATGACTGCAGGATGAGACTCCTGCCTCCTGAGCACTACAGGGCCCTCCTGAAAACCAGATGCGTGCAGTAGGGAAGTCATAAAACCACTTTGTATCTTCACCTTATTTATGACGGGGGTCAGGTTGGGAGATGAGGCTATCTCGCCCTTCAGGGTCAGCAGCTTGGAGGTGGACGCCGCGAGCCCCCCCTCCAGCCCCATGGCGCTCCTGCGGCTCTCCCGGGACTCGGCCAGCAGGCCGGAGGCGCCGGCGACAAGGCTGCTAGCATTGGTGGATGTCTGGTAAGCAGATCGGATTGTCTTGAAGGCTCCTGCAGGAATAAAACCAATAAATGACACAAATGCCTCCGTGACTCATAAATGCAGCATAGCTACCTAAACGAAGGCACTGACTATACCCTGCGAGTGGATGTGTGCACAGAGAGGAGGGAGACACAGCCAGAGCGATTAGTCACTATGGCACAACGAAAAAGCTCCCTTTATTTCCAGATGCCTTTCAGCCATTCCTTCGGTGAGCTACAGAGCTTTCCTGAAGGACTGAACTCTGGGTTGGGGCTAAGAGATTGAAACAAAACTAAAGCAAGACGACGAGCACGTGCCGATCCTGGGCTTTGCGCTGTGCAGCCCAGAAGGGCTTTGGCAGGGTGGGACGGGGCTCTTTCAGAGCCCTCTCCCCGGCTCCCAAGCAGGCCCCACCATTCCCCTCCAGCACAGCCTGGAAGGAGGGCGGTCAGGTACATGGACCTCTAAGCCCTGCTCAGACAGCGAGGTGCAGAGCCAACCTGCCCAGGCAGCGGCTGCTCGACGCAGCTCGCACATCCTTGGCCGGCTGAGCCACGTGCTGCGGTGGGGAGGGGGAGGCAGCATGAGACGCTTGGAGAGAATTAACTGTAGCAGGGATATAATAGCAGCCTACCACCAGCATCATCACAGGGCTTAATTAGCTCTTCTCCTAAGCACCTGACAGCCGCCTGGCTCTCTTCCCCGCCCCTCCATCCCTTCCATCTGTGCACAACCTTCATTATCTCAGCTTCCTCCGGGGTTCGGTGACACGCTCCCAGCGGGGCTCCCCTCCCCATCCCACCGCTCCCACTGTACCCCAGCAGCAGAGTTTGTGCTGGCCAGAGGATGGGAACGCAGTGCCCGTGGAGCGAGCCGCCCAGCCCCAAAACACTGGAGCGAATAACCCAACAGCGTGAAATCCTGGGTCATGGACCAGGGGCTGCGTAGAAAGCATCCCTGTCATTGGGGAGGGAAGATGTATTTGCTGTTCCAAAGCTGACAGCAGGTTAAAAACTCCATCTCATCCGCCCGGCCGGTGGGAAACCACCAGGCACAGTCACACTGAGGTAAATGAACAGCTGCAAATTAAGAGGTATTGCGGCTGCAGCACTGTACCTGACAAATCTGTGCTGCGTCTGGTTTCAAACTGGGTCTTCTTGCTCTGATACTGGGTGTTAGTGATAAGCAAGCTGCTGTTGAGGGCTTCGAGCTCCCTCGACAGAGAGGCAGTCTCATCCAGAAAACGAAGGTCAGGATTTATACCTTGGACCTGCTCTCTGGGAGACAAAAAAAGCAGAAAATGTGAATTCAAGTAGAGAGCAAAGCACCTGTAGTCAGAGCAGGGTGTTCTCGTGCTGGGATGCTGCCAACACCTTGTGAAGAGGCACTTCTGAGCCCAGAGGGCTGGCAGCCGAGGACACACCATGGCCTCGCAGGTTTGCAGAGGCAGCAGAGAGCAGGGCTGAGCTACAGCTCGCAGGGCCATGCCCACGCAGGGACCGGGCAAGATGCCCACCGCCTGGAGCCTGTCCACCGGCCTCCTGCCTTTGCAGCACTTGGCACAGGACAGGCATCCGTGGAAGCGCTGCTCTCCTGCATCCCCGGTCACCACGTGAACGGAGCAAGATTTTCAGTCACAGAAACAAAGCAGAACACGTGCAAGCAGCTCAGTGTGACAAGTGGAGCGAGCGCACAGAAAAAAGCCAGCATCCCCTCCCAGCTAAGGGATGCACCCCATTAGCAGCATCCGTCCCTCACCTCATCGCGGCGAGCACGCCGCCCACCTGGGCCAGGCTTTGCTCTATCGCAGAAGAGCGGCCGAGGATGCCCTGCGCCTGCTGCACGTTGCCCTCCGCCTGCGAGAGGCGGGGGCCGAGGCGGGAGCCCCCGCTCCCGAGGGGCAGCCATGAGGTGGAGTTGCTGAGGCCAGCCTGGCGCAGGCGCAGGCGCTGGATGTCCCCGTCGTAGGCGCGGAAGCAGGGGTGGCAGAGCTCGCAGCCGGGGTAGGTGCTGCAGTGGCCCCGCTGGCACTGGTCGCAGCGGGAGCCCGTGACACCCGGGCGGCAGAGGCATCGGCCCGTGGTCTTGTCGCACCCCGCATCCTCCGTGCCCTGGAAATCGCAGTCACACTCTGAGGGACAGAAAGGTGGAGAGATATAGAGGTGAAGCCCACTGAAAGGGTGGAAAAAACACATTTATACATATATACATGAAAACACACCCTTTTGGATGGGATGCCAATACAATCTGAAGTCCAACCCCACCCGTCAGCCCCTGCAGCAGCCGGGAAGGAACGAGCCCCCAAGCCCAGTCGCCCACCCAGTCCCTGACCCTGCAGGGCCAGACAGGCACGGCCAAGGGTCTCACCCAAGGCTGCTGGGAGGGGACCGGTGCATACCTGGAGATGGGGCAGAGCAACAGGGATTAACTAGGAAGCTGTTCCATAAAGGAAACTTCCCTTGCAAAATGGCGTGGGAAATGCTGGCGTCAGGACACGGGCCAGGCGCTCCTTCCCAGATAACCCGTGATTTCACAGTGCTAAGCTACACCAAGCCAAAACGAAATGGATGCTCCCTACCTGTGCACCCTACCCGGACATCTCCATAGTGCCTATCTGGGCAAACCTGCTCCTGCGTGGCAGAGCACGTCCGTCCCGTGAAGCCTTCCCTGCACGGACACTGTCCCGTGAACTGAGGAAAGAGAAACACATCAGGGAGACCCGGCTCTGGGCGCTTTCCTGGGAAAGCCTCCCTTGATGCTCTTGAGCACTAAAGCCAGCACCATGGACGATCTCTACTCAGCCTGTGTCCCAGGACGAGCCCACGCTGCTCCTGCCAGGCTGCAGGCTCAGCCACGGCGACACAAGCAGTCTCCAAACAGCCCAAGCATTGCAAAGCAGAGTTTTAAGCTTTGTTTCAAAGACAAAGGAATCGCCCACAAGCAGCTGGTTTGCCATCTCAGGTCTCCTCCCTGTACTGAGCTCATGTAGGACCTACCTTTGGCTCTTTTTTCATGGGGTTTTCATACATTTAACTTTACTTTTCCCAGTTGTCTCTTAAGCCTGAAGTGACACACATGCTTTTCAGTGACAAATGAGGATAATTAACTTGCCTCACCTGTGTGAAGATCTCTTATTAGGACTTCTTTACTAAATATCAGGCCTTTTAAACTGGCTTAATCTTGCCTCAATAATTACAACCTTCTTTCATTTCCTGAACAGCCTGTCATAGTGTTTTCTAGGAAATAGGAAAAGGAAAATAAGAGCAGGATGCGCTAGGGAATGCATGGCCCTTTTGTGGAGGCTCCCACGGATGGGACGGGACAACGGAGCCACCCAACAGGTGCTTCTGATGCTCCGAGCGATCCCCGGCGCAGTGCTGCCCAGCAGGGACACAGCTCCATTGCAGTGGCACTCGGCTGAGCAGCCCCTCACAGCAGCGTTTGCAGAGTTGGGAAAGGAAAAAACAGCGAGCAAGCTTGCAGGTGCATGTATGAAAGAAGGAAAGAGAAGTGTTGCTGAAATATGCTGAATGTGCCCTGAGGATGCTCAGGGTGGGCTGGGCGGTACCTGGTTGCAGTGGGGGCTGCGGGAGCCGTGTGGGTGGCAGCCGCAGGGCCGGCAGCCCCGGCCGCTCCCCATCTCCCAGTACTCGGCCGCACACTGGTCGCAGTTATTCCCCACCACGTTGGGCAGGCAGAAGCACCTCCCCGTCTCATCGTCGCAGGGCATGTCCTGCCGCGTTCCCAACGCGTTGCAGGCGCATCCTGAAACGGGGAGGGTTGTGTCATATTAAAAGCGGGCGCAGAGCACCAGCCTGGCTTCCCACGAAGCCAGGTCCACAGAATGACCTTGCAGTCACCCAAAGACAAGCTCTGCCATCTCTCCCTTCGCACCTGAGCTCAGCACAAGGGACCCACACCCCTGCTCTAACACCGCGCTGCCTCCTCAAGCGCTACAGCAGCCCGAGAGGCCTCAGCATCCCTCCAGCCCAGCCGCACACACGATGCTGGCCCAAGCCACGGCTGCCCTCTGCTGCGCACAGCTCCGCTCACCCGCGCGGCATTGCCTCCGGCATCCCCTGCGGCTTCCCGAGCTCTGCACACCTGGGGAGGCATGCCGGAAGGGGGTGCAACCCTAGACAAGCCCCACACTCTGCCTTCCCTGTGCTTTTTGCCAAACTTATAGCTGAGACAGGCCACAGCCTGAGCAAGGGGATTGTATAAGCCTTTGCAAAACGTGCCTTTGGCTTGGAAGCCCCAAATCAAAGCTGGCCAGGAGCCAGGTCTCTTTCAGAGCCACTGAGGATGCAGAGGTGGGGTGAGAGCACCGCAGGAAGCAGGGGATGTCTTAGGGTGTACTCACTGCGGCACCCTACGGGGTTGGCGTTGGCCAGCTGGGTGAACCCCGGCTTGCAGAGGTGGCAGCGGTCCCCCTGCACGTTCTCCTTGCAGACACAGCGCCCCGTCAGCGGGTCGCAGATGGAGCCCGGCACGGTGCCGTCTGGGTCACACTCACAGGCTGGAAACGTGCAAGAAACGGCGCTGCTGAGGGGCGCGAGGGGCAGACGGGGGGGCTGGGGAGGGTGCTGTAGGGGGTTAACTGGGCACTCACGCAGACAGGCTTCCGGGTGGGTCAGATCTTGCCGCTGGTTGCGAAAATAGTTAGTTTTGCAGCGCTCGCAGTTGTTGCCTGCGGTGTTGTGCTGGCAGTCGTCACAGACGCCCCCGCTCGCCCCTCCGCTGGCGCGGTACAGCTCTGGGTCGAAGCGGCACGAGGCCGAGTGACCGTTGCAGTTGCACCCTAAAAAAAAACCCAACAAAACGGTCCAGCTAGTGCTGCAACCATGCAAGCCCCTCCAGCGGCGGCGGCTCCGGCACTAGAGGGTGCCCAAGTCCCTGCGTGTCACGGTGACAGCCTCTAACACCCCAGGACCGAGCTGGCACCAGCCGGACCAGGGGCATCAGCCGGACCAGGGGCATCAGCCGGCCGCAGCCCCGTGGAGCAAAGCCTGGCGTGCAGACGCGTCGGGGTGTCTTTTGCAGAGATACGGACGTTAACATCCCACCCCACAAAGTGTCCGGGTAAAAGGTCTCTGAGCTCGCTCCCAGTCCCATCGTTCATGGCTAGGGAGGATTTCGGAAAGGTGTCAGGAAGGGAGAGGGAAAGGCACTCGCCGTACTCTGGCACTCGTGGGGATCGTCGTCCTCCGCAGGTGCCCACGGCCGGTCGTTGTAGAGGGCAGCGCAGCGATCGCAGTTGGCACCAGCGGTGTTATGCTGACACACACAGTGCCCATGGACCTGCTGCAGAGACAACGCTTTACCCCTCCCGATGGTAGCTGCTTCATCCTCCTGTTGCCTCTCCCGCACACCCCTGGCCTGCTCCTGCCCCCGCACACCCCCATTCCCCACACAGAGATGAAGCTCCAGCACCCAGACAGCTCGGCTGCAGCATCAGGGACAGGCGGCTCCTCAATCCCCACCACCTCTTCCACCTACTCGAGGACAACCATGCTCGAGGCAAAGTGGACAAGCATAAGCTGGGGACAAGAGAATCCCACACCAGCAAACAACCCGTGCTGGCAAATCCTCCTGGGCATGAAGGAGCCTGCTGAAACCTTCTGCGTGTCCCCCACCCAGCCGAGAGACCCAGGGCTGGCAGGAGCAGTTCCCCCCAGAGCACGATCTCCCACAGCCACCCGAGCTTCGTAACTCCTTATAAAGCCCCTCGACCTTCTTCCTGACACAAGAAGGGGGTTTATGTGGGGGTACCACAGGCTGCTGCCTCGCAGCCACCACCCCATTGCTGCAGGCAAAACGGGGCACTGTTTCCCCTGATTACAAGCTGCCTCTGGCCAGGGGAAAGACTGCTGGTCATCCCACTGCTGGTCATCCTGGCCAAGGTCTCCTGAGGAGCATTCCTGGGCATGTGGTAGAGCCTGTTGTTCCCGCTGGGGTTCAGGGATGGTCTGACACCACAGAGCTCATCTATGGGCTTTTCACTTCGCCCCAACACTCACCGCAGCTTGCAGGTCTCCCGAAGGGGCACAGCGGTCAGCGTGTCCGTGGCAGAAGCAGCTCCCCAGCACCCACATCTCCGTCACGGCGTAGAAGGTGCTGGGTGAGTGGTAGCCCTGGTACGCAATGTGGGGGAGCTCGGTGAAGTTGATCCGCAGGTTGGTGAACTGCCCCAGCTCTGTTGGGGAGCGAGGAGAGGTGTGAGGGGGCAGCAGGCACCCGGGCACCAGCTGCAGAAGGGCACTGCGATTTGCGTGGAGGGCTCGGAGCAAGAGACAAAAGCATCAGCACGAAGAGCAGCAGCTGAGCCATCAGCAAAGACCGAATGCTGCTCCTTGACACCTTGGAGGCACCAGGGCGGCAGCCCATGGCCTTGTTTGCTGAGGAGCTGCTCCCTCGCGGGGTTACCCTGGCTCCGTGCTCTCCATCACGTGTAGGAAGAACCATGAGGTGCACCGTGCCTCTCTCCCTTTCTCAGATATAAAAAAGGCCATTCACTTACTATCAACAGTCTGACTGTAAGAGGTGGTGATGGTAGATGCCACGTCTTGGACACTGAATCTCACCTGATAAGGAAAAAACAATAAGTCAAAAAAGCAGGAAACGGAAGGTGCTTCCTTCTCACGCTGTAGGCAGCAAGCGCGCCGGACCTGCCTCTGCAGAGCATCACGTAAGACAGGGAAAAGGCTTCAGCGTTGCAGAAGATTTTACAGGAAGACCAACACAACACCTCGCTTGTCACAAAGCAGCGAGGGCTTTCCTCCCAGAGGAGCAAGAATCCTCCTGAGGACTCCCCTCAGCAGTGCTAGATGTCCACGGGCTCCATCCCTTGCCAGGCGCAATACGCGTAAAAGACTTCCAGGCCACCACGCGTTTCTGCAGCGCTGCGCAGGCCACTGGCCCCAAACCCAGGGTCACGGCACGCGCGGGGGTCCCTGCCGCAGAACCCCACGAATCCTACCTTGCCCCCGTGCAAACGGTACCCCTGCAGCGCCTGGCACCGAGTATCCTGCCAGCTCTCGGGGGAGCCCCGGGGGATGTGGGGGAAGGCAGCGGCGCAGTCAGAGGCCAAGTACTGGTACACCTCCCAGGTCTTGCCGAAGTCGGTGGAGCGCTCGATCAGCATTGCGGCCGGCAGCGGCGACTGCAGAGAGGGGAAAAAGGCAGGTCTGTAACATGGTGCACCCCAGCTGGCTCCCGCCCTGGGGGTGCCTCTCCTCCTCCTCCTCCTCCCTCCAGGCTCAGGTCCCCGCAGGCTGCTGGAGCAGCCCCCTCCCTCACACGTTGCCAACAACCTCCGAGTGCCCCCTCCCCGCGGCCAGCACTGCTGCAGCCCCACACTCGCAGCCACGAAGCACCCGTCTGCCCCAAGGAGATTTTTCGGCAGGCAGTCATGGGGTGGGAACCCACCGCCCTGCTCTGCTCCTCCCAAACGCCCGGGGGAATGGCCATGGAAAATGGAGGGAGGGGGGCACGATCCCTGGCGTCCTTCCTATCGGGGGCCAGAGTGAGCTGTGCGCCGGGATCCCCACATCCAGTGGGGCCCATCCACCACCATCTGCAACCTCCTCGTGAGCAGGGATGGTGCACACAAACCCTGAAGTGAAGCAGGATGCTGCTGAGCTGGAACGCCTGGTCCAGGTCCAGCTGCAAAGAGACGCACTCGATGCCTGCGGGCAAAGAGAGGCAGCTTCAGAGATGCGGACTGCAGACTTGAGGAAGATAAACCGCTTTAGCTGCCTGAGCCAAGTGATTTATTTCCTTCTTTCCTTCAGATCTATTGGGTTCAACACCTCCTCCTCTTCCTCTCATGCCATTTGTCGTAGGGGGCCCAGAGCCGCGGTGTCCCGGGAGGAGCCCAGGGCGCCCAGCTGGCACTCACCGTTCTGGGACTGCCACCAGCGCGCGTGCCCGGCGGCGGACAGGACGTTCTCCACCCGGTGCCCGTTGTAGGCGTGCGGCAGCCGCGAGTCGCACCTGCAGCATTTCATGCTCCACTGGAAGAGAAAGGGCGGGTGGAAGCGACCGTCCCGGCTTGGCCGGAGGGACGGACCCCGCTGCAGACCCCGGAGGCGAGGGGCCCAAGCGCAGCGTGGACTCGACAAGGAACAAATGGCATCAGTAAAGATGATTTATTAGAGACCTGAAGAGCCATGATCAATAAGACTAATGATATGCAGGACTCAAGCAGTCCCCTTCACACCCCATTAAAAAACACAACTCGTGGTTTTATGGACTAAAAACTAAAACCAAAACGCTTCCGACTAAAAACACATTTTTGGCAATCCATCAAAAGTGCCTTTTTTGAAGCAAACCCCCTGTTTTCCACAATGACAACACTTGATAGAAAGTTCTTTGCAGCTTTTCAGGACCCGCTTGCCTTTCCCACACAGCCGAGGGGCTGCTTGTTTGGGTGAACAGAAAGGCCTTTCTCTCGCATCCAAAAGCCCCGGGTGATGCTCGGCCCCCGGCGCTCTCCCCTGGGAGCAGAGCGGGAGCAAACAGCTCAGCGGGTGAGAAGTCAGCGGGTGGGAAGTTGAGCGGCTCAAAGTTCAGCCCTTCACTTGAGCAAGCAATTCAAAGCGCAAACAGGGATGTAGCACGGGGAACACGGGGACGGGAAAGAGCAGGGTCCCCGAGGAGCAAACAAATACCCAGATTTTGACTAACCAAGCAACGCTCCGTGCAGCCACTAACATGGGTGTGTGCGGCACAAGAGTAGGCTGAGAAACGTGTAGAAAGCAGGAGGAAGGAGATTGAGCAAGAGATGGGGAGCGGGGAAGGTCCGGACATGGGCCAAGAGGAGAGGTGGGCAAGCAGGCTGCGTGAGGACCACCGCAGAACAAGGGGGGAGGCACCCAGGTGAGGCCAAGGTGGGGAAGGGCAGGTCCCAGAGGGATGTTAAATCATACGGTCGGGTCCAGGCAGAAGAACCCATTTCGGATAATGATGTTAAAATAGCAGATGATGACAGAGCCCACAGCAGCATCCCACGGGGGACACGGGGATGTCCAGAGCGCTCGGTACCAGCCACGCGCAGAGCGGAGCAAACGCAAGGGGCTGCAGGTAACGCTGTCCCACAAGCAAAAGTGATGCGGAACATTTCAGCTAGAAATGGAAGCTGTCAGTGGCCCGAGCAGTAAAGTAGCCCCCCAAACGGAGCAGCGGAACAGGCGCTTCACACCGACACGTCCCAACGCCCGAGAAACTGGGGAAGATGAAGAGCAGTGTTTGCCAGTGACGGCGGGCGCTGGCCTTGGCGGCGCAGGGCAGGACGGCTCAGAAAGGTCATCCTGGAGGGAAGTAGGTTTGGGGGAGAGGAGGGGAGTGTGTCTGGCACAGGGTCTAACAGCTGACACCGGGAAGGCAACGAGATACCCTACTGGCAGTCCCTGCGGCCGCATAAGGTGACAGCAGAGGCATGGGCATGTTTGGGGCTCCAGTGATGAGATCAGCTTTCAGTGGCTGAGCAGAGACACTGGGTGACAAGAAGCACTTTACATCCACCCCTGTGCTAAAATCTCCCCATTTGATGCTTAAACAAATGAGCCGATTCCAAACCAAACACGACCCTACACACAAGCTTGGGTTGGGAGAGATCTGTGCCTCAGAGGGCAGCAGGAGGCGGGGGCCGGGGGCCGTGGTAGCACCAAGACTTCTGGTTTCCCCTTTAAAAGATTAATTCACAGTTTACACATTATTTCCTTACTCTTGAAACAGGCTCACCTAAGTCAGCCAAGCCTTTTATTTCTACAAAAAAAAAAAAAAGACTCAGCTTCATAAGAACTACCTTTTTTAAAGAAAAATTCATGGAAAACTTTGTCCAGAGCTATTTTTGCTTGCTCTCCCACAACCCCCTGCAAGGCATAGGCTGGCTTTGAACGGAAAGCGCTGCCTGCAAAGCCCGGGAGCGACGGCACACGGCGAGGCGGCCGTGGGGTGGTTTAGCTCCTAACAAAGCCCAGACCTGACTCTGCTCTGCCCCGGACCTGGGAACCTTTCAGCAGTTGGGCGGACATTGAGGAGAGATCCTCACTTAAAACTGATCTGTTTCCATAATACTTTCCACGGTCTTTATGTTCTCTGTCTATAAATATCCCAGAACAGGAGTTGGCTAACTACAGTATTTATAACAATATTGCAGAGTAAGCAAACAGAGAATTAAAAATATATAATCATGCAGTTTCTCTGGCTCTACCAACTCCTCCTGGCTCTGCCAGTAAGAATCACAAATCATACGGTCGGGTCCAGGCAGAAGAACCCATTTCGGATAATGACTACTAGCAGCAAATTGTCAGGAAGCTACAGGAATTATCCGCATGCATAATCTAGTGAACAATTCTCAATAATGATTAAACTTCACAACAGTTCTCACTGTGATTAGCAAAGGGAGAGGAAGGCTTTCTGCAAGGGGAAAGGTTAATCTTCGCTAAATTATTCATTAAGAGTGATTCATGCATACTTATTAGACCATTCATACAGCCAGAGACGCAAGTGCCTCCTAGTAGCTACAATGCAATGAAGCTGCAACCACACTTCAAATGTGGTGCTAAGTGAAAATGAAGCTTAAACTATCTGTGTGAGACAGACCCTCCCATGCAGCCCCCGGGGCTGTGCTCAGTCCAAAAATCTTTGCCTATTTCTTCCTTCCCCTCCTCCCCAGCTTTTTAATTAAGGCTAAAATTAACACTGGGAACAAAATTTCACGTCCTTGGATCAAATTGTGAAACCCCTCTATTGCGCAACAGGAGGATTTGCTATTACTGACTGTGACTATGTGTCTCAAAGTTCCTCGGGACAGACAGAATTACCAAAAATGTCAGTCCCGCGGCGGGCTGAGGGGAGATTCACCAAGCGCCCACCTTTCCCCAGCTCTCCCCTTCTTTTTTTAACCAGCATAGCAACAGACTCCGTAGATCCCTCAGAGCGGGGCTTGCCAGGAATAGACCGGGGCTGCGGGGGTACGTGACAATTGGCCACGAAGAGGTCATGGTCTAAGCTGGGTCACTGACCCCCGCGGCAGCCCCAGCCCAGGCTCTCGGGCACATCGTCCCCTCCCTGCCTGGCTCCAAAGGCCCCAGCCCACGCTACTGCCCCAAAAGAGAATGGGTGCGCGCTTGAGGAGGTATGGGATGTGGGGCTGAAAAGGCCCCTAGGAAGGCAAAAGAAGTTGCAGGTCTGCATGGAAATCACTAACCGCCGCTCCATGCCTCCAAGCTACTCTTAGGAGTCACTCAAAATACAGGTCGTGGAGGTCCAGAGATGAAAGGAAATTCCTTCCAGCCTTTTGAAAGGTAATTCAGAAGGCAGCCGTTTTAGAGGAAAAGCTGGTGTGTTGAGAATAAACAGATTCATGTTTTAGTAATAAATAGTAGAGGGGGAAAAAACAAAACAAAAATCCACATGGAAGGACAAGGAGGTGGTGTAAAGATGCCCGTAAGTTACATCACGCACCCGGGACGCACGCTTCTGCGCGGTGCGTGCCGGGACACGGCCCTCGGCTGCGGGTTTTTGCTGCTCTCCTCCCGCTCTGACCTTGCGAGCCGGCTCCTGCCATCCTCCCATGCTTCCCCGCGCACGCAGGGGCTGAAAACCGCAAACAATTTTAAGCTGATGGACTCAGACCAAAGTATTTTAAGTAGCTCTAGCTGCCATTTTAATACGAGTAGAGAGCCCTTGAAATAAAACCTCCTGGCATAGGTGCACAGCCCAAAATAAACTGAAGTTATTCATCAGCAAAAAACAGGAAGCTGCTTCTCTCCAGTCATGAAATAAAGACCTTTCATAGCTGTGGAGACCTTGGTGGCCCCGCACTTAACCCAGCTCCGAGTCAGTGAGAGGCGCTGCGTCGGGCGGGCTCCTGGCACGCAGCCTCCCCTACAAGAGCCTCGCGTGGTCCTGCACAATTAATATTGCATAGGGACAGTAATTACTGTTCCTAGTTTATTTTGGGACTATCTGGAAGGCGATGGGAATTTATATGTATACAGAGAGATTGGGGGTTACTAAGAAATAGGGTGGGCAGCGAGAATAAATAACCTTGGGCAAAGGCGCCTGTTAGAGCCAAGTCATGCAGTTCTCTAGTCCAACCCGTTTTCATCCCCTGTTAACACTGCTGTAGGACATCGCTACGCCAGCCTCGCGCAGCAGGGCTCGTCTTGCCCGTGAAGTACTCTATACATTTTCCATGGGAAAACATGGTAGGAGTTACTCATGGTTATGTCAGCGTGGTTAAACTCCCCAGCGAGCAACTGGTATTTGCTAAACTGGACTGTGCTTCAATTCTGAAACACAGATCTATCCCTTAGCCTTAACATCTAATGTCACATCCCTGCTTGGCCGGTCACAAGTGGGCAGCGAGCTCTCGGGTTATGCCCAAAACACAAATAGAGGCTCTGCCCCATCCCTTGGTTTTACCGGTGACCCCAAATTCAGAGCCCACAGCAGAGATGGGGAAGAAGACAGAAGCTGGACAAACACCCTAGGTATGGGGTTTAAGGAAATGCAGTTAATTTCTCTTGCTTAAAAGCAGGCACGTGGGTGCCTGTTTTCCTCACCCCGTCTGTTCTCATCAGCTCCCCTCAGCAAAACTTCATTTAAAATCTGCCAGGATGACAGTCTGCAAAACCCATCCTGCACCAGCTCATCTCCACGCCCCGCACGCATCGCCGGGGTCCTGTTGCCTCTGCAAGTTGTCTGCGAGGGAATAACGTGATGTCTGCCAGCATATGTGTCAATTCGCAGCCGCGTGGCAAAAGAAGATACAGAGAAGGGAGGCGGAGGAGAAAAAAAAGTAATGGGAAATAGGCTTTTTCTTCTGCAAATTCATTACAGGTAGGGACATATCCCTGCAGCGAAGAGCAGGGTGTGTCTGAATGCCAGAATAAGATGAGATAAGCACAGAGCAGCCCCATATTACCTTCAGCAGGCCTGGAATACAAATTATTCGGCACAAACCCTCACCATTATGAAGCAATACCCAAAACTAGAAGCCCTGCTTTGCGCAGGGGGTTGGCTCTCCTGCGGTCCCATCCGACCACAATTATTTCACGATTTTGTGGATGCATTTTTCTGTGTAAAGGACTTGAGTTTGACTGATGACGCGGGTCTGGAAAGCAAATGAGCCGGGAGGCACAGCGGCTTTCCAGCGTGCTCTCCCCTGTTCCAACACGCCTAGGGCCCGCTGAAGCACCCGGCAGGCAGCATGTTTCGGATCGGTACCGAGCTCCCTGACCAACTCACGCAGGTGGGCAAGCAGATGTAACCACCAGACGGTAGCAATAAGGCAGACAGAAGCATTAGTCTTGCACGTATTCCCTGTGTGAGCTACTCCGTATTCCTATCAAAGCGCTATACTTAGCATTTAAATAAAGAGATGAGTTAACTGGGCCTCGAATCACACCTCGGTCAACGCGAGTCTTTCCACACACATCAGCGCCTTTACGACTCCAACTCCAGGCTCACTTATTTTTCCATTTTATTTTCAGTTTCCCTCTTGCTTTTACTTCCTCTGCTGACTCGAACAGCCATCTCCCAAGCGCTAAGTGATTTCCAAGCCAGACCATTGGTCTGCCTGGTTCCCACCCCCCAATCGCTTTTCTAATCATCGCTGCAATCCCCTGCGCTATAAACGGCAATGCCGAGTGTCCCTCTTGGATTTCACTAGACCGAGCCTACAGCCAAGGAATGGAGCAATCAGTAGTGCAAAGTATAAAGGTTAGAGGGATTTGGAGCCGGAGCAGACAATGGAGCAGAGGCTGAAATGGATGCCCACAGCGAGCGACCCACCAGAATTGCAACAGAGGACCCTGGGGCCAGCGAGGGCTGGCAGCGGGGCCAGACAGCGGGTGCCCGCCAGCTGGCACGCGGGCACCGGCAGCCAGCGAGAGCAACCCCTCGACCCGTGCCCTCTGCTGAGGTTGCAAAACAGACTCCAAATTTGTACCTATTTGGCAACAAAACCAGCGAGGCTTGTAGCAAAAAAGAAAGTCATGAGTCAATAAATTAAATGTGCTTTTTATGGGATGGGAATAGGAAAACCAAGTTCAGGGAATTAATTTTTGCTTAAATTAGGGAAGTAGAAAAAGGGAGGGAAAATTAGGAAATGCTCATCACACAGGGACTTCTCCTACAGAGATAGACGCTGGTATGCTTCTAACTCCCATTAGCCTTTACAGCTGCAGAACAGAAATAAGGGTCTTTGACGAATTTGCCAGCAGTAACGATGCATCTCTCGTTTCGGTAAAGGACAGGATGACATGTGTGTAGGCAGTAAGGAAGCAAAGACCCCGTTCCCAAAGCCAGAACGGGAGAACCCAACTTAAGATATCAGCGTTAATTGTTCCGTATCCTGTTTAACCCTGGTACTTGTAGGGCAAGGTATGAGGAATCGGAAAACTGAATCGTTTAGGGACTGGAAGACTAGAGGAGGCTGCTGCAGCCTTGCTGCCTGCTTTCCTCCACAGCACTGCCACGAGGCCTCGCTCACTAATTCTGCACCAGGCATATCGCAGCCATCAGACACCCGGTCCCCACTTCAGAGACCACAAGTGATGCGGATGATCACAGCTGAAGGCCCTTCGAGTGATCTCTCAAGGTCAGGCAAAGGGAATAACGAGCCCACTCCAGCTGGTGCTGGGACGACCAGCTTAATGGAGGTTTTGCAGACACTCGCCTCCCATAGTACAAGCCTCCTCTTCAAGCAAAAGTCACCGTCAAAAGTCAATGTGAAGATTTCAGAAGTGCGTTTACGTAGAATTTTCCTCAAGTATAAACAGAAATTGGGAGGAAAAAAAAAAAACTTAAGCCAGAGCAGAATCAATTGCTTGCTTTTTTCCTGTCCATGGGCCACCCTTGAGAAGCAGCGGGGGTTTGCTGGGGAGGGAGCAAACAGCCCCCCTCCCTGGGAGCCGCAGAACGCGCCAAAGAAAGCGAGTGGGAGCCTGAACGGAGGAAACACCGGACCGCAGCCGTCAGCCTGGAAAATGCCCTGACAAAGGGCAGGCGCTGCAGCCAGCCCAGCGTCCAGGAGGCCGCGATGCTCGCACCCGTCCGGGCCAGGGAGCTCTCCCAGTTTCACACCAACCAACAGCTCCCAGCCATCCCTCAGCCCGCAGAGGAGCGAAAATCTCTCCAGCCCAGCGAGGACGTTGGCTCTGAAACACATGCACTTACTGCCACATCTTGGCCTTCAACTTGAAGGGGAATTAAAACCAGAAGAATGCTGACTCACTCGAGCTGGATTTCACTGTAGAAAACACAGCCTCACCAGAGGTCTGCCATTTCCTCTCCTCTCAAGCATCTCTTCCAAGACCCTTTTTCCCTGTCCTGCATTGAACCCACTCGCTTTTGAGCTCCTCCCACAGCAGTTATGGGGTTCCCATTGCCAGACCGACAGAGAACGCCTTTAGGAAGTGCTCACATCAGGGACATCACCCCGTAGCGTTTTCAGCTCTGTGTGCAGGCAGACTTATCCTTAAACTCTTGCTCTGATTTGTGGCAGCTTCGGAGCCTGGGAATCCACAGCTGGCTGAAACATTATCCCCCCCGAGCGCGATGATCTCCTGCCCCCGCACAACCAGCGTAATTGAAAACAGTTGTTCGGTTCAGAAGCTTTTCCAAGACTTTGTGAAAGACCTGAAACGGTCCCGTTTTTGACAATTGATATACGAGCTGAGTTTATAACTAAAAAGTCCGGGGATAGGAAGGCTTGGGATATTTTGGATGCAAAAGCTTCCGTTTTGCCTCCGGTGCTCCACGCCAGCGCTTTGCTGCCCTTTCCCTGCCACCGTGTTTGTGCTCAGCGCCTCTTCTCGACCACGGGGATGGTGAAGAAGGGCTCGAGGGGTGACCACAGACGGTGCAAAGACCCAACACAGTTGGAAGGGGGATAAATGCTGAAAGAGGTTAAACGCATCCCTGGAGAAGGGTAGGAAGGGTGAGACAGGCGAAGGCGTTAGCATCCCTGCGTAAGGTTTAGGAGGGCGGAGGGAGGAGTGAGCGTACCTCTCCGTGGGGCGTGCAGTACGTCTCGGGCTTGGTGAGGCCGCAGGTGGAGGAGGCTCGCAGGCGATGGGCTCGTCCCAGCAGGAGGTCTCCGGCCGGGGGGTAGCAGGCTCCCTGCGAGCAGGCTCGCTGTGCGCCCAGCGCCCGCGGGGCAGCTGGAAGGGCAGGAAAGCGGGACGTGGGGTTGTGTCAGGGTGGCACACAGTCATCTGCCAGCACGTCTGCTGTTTTCTACAACAGACCACCTACTGCAATGCTTGGGACGCACCTACAAAATGCATGTGCCAAAAAGGACAAAGGTATTTTGCCCCTGAATTGCCTTTATTTTTAATAAGAAAAAGGCACTTTAAAGTGCTTTGTACTAAGCTATTTCTGAAACTCTTCTTTGCCATGACCCCGGTGTCTGGGCTGCAGGGGTGCTCGGCTCCCTGCCCATCGTACCGAACAGCCCTGGTTGGTGTCCCCTGTTTATATAGCCAGCCCTATAGCTGGTTGCTCCGGGCTATAGCAGGTTGCTCAGCCTTCTGCCAAACGGCAGCACTATTATCAAACAGGGGTCTCCCGGCTGCTGCCACAAAGCTTACATTAGCAGCGTTTCTATGTAGTCAGCCTCCCCCACATCCCTTTAGAAGCACCGTACAGTGAGCCTTACCCAGGAGGACAAACAATGCCCATGGCCAAAGCTGGCAGCGAGACTCCATACCGCCAAGGACACGCCTAGGGGAGAATGTGCAGCACGAGGGAAAATGAGCAGAAAACGCCGGTCTAAAGCTCAGTCCAGGTCCTTCACGTTCCTTCGCAGTTTACAGGGAGATAATTTTAATTGATCTACAACAGAATAACACGGGTGAAAAATCAAGAATAACGAAGAGGAAAATCAGATGCTCAGATTGTGTCTGTTTTTAACGTACAAAGAATCCCAGCTTTTCATCTAACTCATGAAGCACGCGCAAGATTCTCCTAAAGCGTGCAACAGATTTCCCCCTTCCCCAAACACTATCTTTGGATCTTAACATTATTGCTGAGGTGAACCACAGGTACCAGCACAGCACCTCGCTCTCAGCAGAGCTGTAATTTCTGACTGCCCAGCTCCCGGGAGCACCGAGAAGCCGCAGCCCTCAGCACCGTGATCCGCAGCGGGCAGGGGGCCGGCACCGACGCCAGGTCGCAACGCGCGCCTAGAAACGATGCCCGAAGGAGCGTGCACAGGCATGCACGCGCGCACCCCCCCGTCGGCGCCCCCCACAGCCACCTCTTCCCGGGCACGCTGCGCTTTCTGCGCCCCAGCCCCACCCTTTGCCGTGCGTTTCCAGATCAAAATTCACCAGCGCGCACGATGGCCCGAAGTCCTGTTCTACGAAAAGAAGAAACCCATAAAAATCGCTGCAGAACAAGCGTCTCCCGCAGGGTCTCGGCGGGAGAGCCCAGGGGAGGCAGAGCCGAAGCCTCACCTACGCTCTTCCCTGCGGGAGCACCGTCCCTGGTCCCCGCGGCGTCCCGCGCGTTCCTGGCTCACAGCAAGGGCTCTCTCCCCCCGCGCCACCCGGCAGCCGGTCTACGACCGCAGGAGCCCTCTGAGCGCTGGCTCTCTCCTCTCCCAGCTTTTAACACGCAGCTGCCTCACCTGGGAGAGAAGGTGCCTGTGGGTGCAGTAACGATAAAGGGAGTGATTCAGGGATCTTCAGACACACACACCCAGTTACCGTATAACTCATGACAGCTCCTCGACGGGGCGCACGGCCGCAGACATAAATCACTGCGGACGAGGATGACGGCAGCGTGAACCAGCCGCTCTGCAGGTAACCGGCAAGTGAAAGCCCATCTGTAGGTAACCCCACCTGGGGCTCACGTGGCCGCGGCCGGGACATCGCCAAGCCAGCCTGAAACCAGCTCCCTCCAGAGCCGCCGCACGCCGTGGCATCGGGCCATATACCCGAACACTCACCCACCCTCTCAGGCAGGTTTTGCATACTGTAATTAGCATCGTGATGACAAATCCGGCACCGCTATCAGCGCCTAAACTTGATCATTTGAAGCCTGATTAGGGATGTCCACGTGAGTTATAATTACTGTGTATACAGCCTGAAGGCGACCTTGAGCACAGTGACTGGGCTTTTCAGGCAGACTCAGCCCCTCTCCGGTCTGCACTACTGGAATTCCTCAAGATGATCTTGAGGATTATCTGCAAAACGCAATCCTGTGAACCCACCAGCTGTGAAAAAAGTCAGAGAGCCATCAGATTTTTTAAGAAACGTAATTCTCGCCTGGGTACCTAGGAAAGTGCCAAGATTTCCAAAAGGACTCTATTTATCACACCAGGACGGTTTCTAGTATCAGCCTGGGAGTGTGTGGAAGAGCCAGCCCCCCAGCTGATCCGGAGCCTTTCTCCCCTCCTTCAGACCTAATTCAGAGCTCTCTTGCACGTGACACTTTTCAGTAGTCACTGTTGCTTTACATTAGCATTAACGAAAACAGTACCACAAGTGGTCGGGTTTGGATTTCTAGGTTTGGTTTTGGTTTGGGTTTTTTTTTGGATTTTTTTTTGGTTTGGTTTTAACAAATGTGTTTGAACAGACGGCTGTCAGCGAGCGCAGCTCAGCAGCGTGCACACGCAGCCACCACCAGCACCCCCCCTACACACAGGGCTCCCGGGCATCGCTCACGTGCTGCTTTTCAGCCAAAACACAGTTTTACATCCTCAGAAAAACTTACATCAAGCCTTTTCCATTTACTTTACTGAAACATCCCCAAAGTCGCATCCTCTGCCCTGCCGGGGGTGCTCAGGAGACCACGTCAGACGACTGACTCGTCGCTGCTTTTGCTTTGCTGTGCTACCTACCTCCCCATCGCCACGCTGAGCGACACCGGCGGGTGCAAGCTGAGGAGCAGTTGCTCAGAGAGAGGGTACACACAGAGCTGGAAAAAGAAAAATCTTGTCCCTTAGGCTACAGTATGTGAAACACCGGCTCAGCTTCCGCCCCCGCTGAGGTGTGCCCGCAGCGCTGGGTGCGCCTGCCCTCACCCTGATACCGCTCAGCAATGCGGTAACACCACATTCCTCCTCCTGCAGCGAGGATGCCTCCTCCCCATCTCAGCTGGCAGCGAAAAGCAAGCGGGGAAGAAGCACTGGGACGCTGTAGAGAGAAAGCGAGAGGTGAGACGTGCCACAAGCTGCTGACACCATTCCTGCGCGCTGGCTGAGAGCGGACCCCTGCACAGTCAAACCCATCAACAGCGTAACCTCGTGCAGTAAAGCCCTAACCACCTACCCCAGGCTCTGCGAGAAATCGCATCAAACCCTCTCGCTTCCTCCTCCGGTGGAGCGACTATGCTGGAGAAGGCGAAGGAGAGGAAGGCCTGACCGATTTGGGTTTGTGCAAGGCTGCTGGTGATGCTGGACGCGGTGCTCTTGCAAGCCTTGGCTAACCGCCCGCTGCTAGCTGCCTGTTCTGCCTGGTTTAAAGCCATACCCTAAAGCACTGGTCTTCAAACCGGGAGGCTGAAGCTGCTCTTGGGAAGACTGTAAATGCCACCTATGGATCCCGCCAGCCATTCCCAGCATTAATATGCTCTGAAATGGTGCTGCTCCACCCCAAATTACTGTAATGCACGGGACATTGCAATTCCGCCACACAAACAAGGGTAGGACTGGAAAACGCTACCTCAACCACAAGCTGTTCAAATGAATTATCCCAAATACCTCGATCCATCCTTTCCTCCTCCAGCCTGCCGCCAGTGACTTGCCAAAGCAAGGTAAACCATCACCTGGAATTTCAGGCTCTGCAAGTTCAAACATGAACAAAAGCAAGGAATAGTCTCGTTTACAGAATATCTGCTGCGAATCAATGAGAGCATAAAAGAAAGAGAAGGAGCTGTGATCAGCGGGTGCTCAGGGACCCTGTGGCTCGGCCAGGGGATCCCACACTGCCCTGTGTCCCTGGTGGGACAGACTCAGGCTCGAACGCTGCTCCAGGCTGTACTCTGCCCACTTTACCAGGCACAGATGGCAGCGCTGTCCCGAGCACCAGGGAGTGGAGATGTGCTACAGACTGAGGCACATCACGACAGCAGGGCTGGCTTAACACAGAAGAGACATAATAGTAATAATGCACTACAGAAAATAAAATATAAATGTTGGAGCAAGCCTCTGCAATCAGTGGGAAGGACAAGATGCTCTCAGGATTTCCAGTGCCTTTTCAGTTTAGCCTACAGTGGCACTGATCTGTGCCAAGCTGTGTCAGAGCCCACAAGCCTCGAAGGGCTGGGTAAGACATTCCCTAGAAAACAAATAAAACTAGCTCCTGCAGTAAATTGTGCTCTGAGTCATGGGACATTCCCTGCCCTAGCACGGCATTAGGGGATTCTGCTGAGCAGCATCTTCTCCAGGATGAGATGTGCGGCCAGCTCCCGAGGAGCTCCCGCTCCCCACCGCCATGGAGCCACTGCCTCCTCGCACCCAGCGAGGTTCACGTGGGCAGGGTAATTTGAGCTCCTGCCCCGCAGTGCATGTGTGCGATCTGCTGAGCAGCATCTCTACCCTACCCTACCCCGGAGGTGCCTGTCAGAGGCAGAAAAGCTCCACATCATGCCATCCGGTACCCATGGCAATGGGCTGCATCAGAAGACCTTAGTGCCAGCGGTGGGCTGAAGGGGACACGTTTTAGAGGACCCTGTCCCTTCCACGCTGGCAGCCACCAAGATGCTGCTGGGCAGGTTTTAAGTTTCAGGTGGAAAGAGGTCACAGCACTGAGAACAGAAATGCATCACAGCCAGCTGTTTAAAAGCGGATCTCCCCCTGAAAACGAGGAAGGGCGCAGAACTTGCCAGCTGGGGACGCGTGTGCCACTCAGTGTCGCAGCTCGCGTTCTGCAATGGCTAACACCCGCCAAGCCTCTGCTTTTATAATTAGGGTCCTCGGGCAGCCAGGGCCCCTCCACCATGTGCGGTCGGATTCCCCGCACCCTTTCTAGGCTCCGACGGAGCGGGACGAGCCGCGGTGGAGGGAGGCACCGTGGGCTCACCACCCCTGGGCGCTGCACCCAGAGTGAGCTGGGTAATGAACACACTCAGGCGGTGCCAGGCAAAGTTGAAAAGGATGTGACTCCTGCATGAGTAGCTGTGTTTTACTTCCTCTGATCTGTCATTTGATTTCTGTTCAGATTAAAGGCACACAAGTACTTTACTCCTCTGAGAGCTTTTCCAAGGACACCACCTGAGTCCAGCAGCTTTCGATCCAGCTGAAGTGCGATACTAGTTAGTCGGCGCTGACCAGTTGGGAGCGATTGTGTTCAATTAGTTTTTAACCTCTCTCTCTGGAGTTCCGAGGAACGCAACTGGAAATCAGGGGCAGAGCACTGCATGCAAGAACACTTATCTCTTGAAACCTAATACCTCCATTAAGGAAGAAGGATGCTAATTGTGTATAATTTCATAGCTTGAGCATATCAGCAATAAACAATACTTAATGCTGCTATTGCATTTTTCACTGAAGGATTAATAAATGCCTGGAACACCATTCCTGAAAGCACATTTGCTATACAGGCAGCTGCTATTGCAAATGGAAAATTAAGGCAGAGGGGTGATTTGCTTACTGATGCCAAGCAGGATCTGGGCACAGGGCGGGCAGCCTCCGCAGTCCCGGCCCCTGCCTCCCCAGAGCTGGGATGCCACCGCAAACGCTCCCCATCGTCAGGTCGGGTACAGCCTGTGTGAGTCTCGTTGGCCACGTGCACGTGTTCATGGCAAAAGCCTGGAAGGAGGTACAAGACCTGGAGCTGGAAGCACTGAAGCTGCATGGGGAGCGGGAAGCTTGGGAAGGTGCTTACAGGGGTAAGAAATTCTGTTTAATTAAAACCTGACTAGCAGAGCACCTCCTCATCCCAGCACACGCAGATGAGTTAAAACAGCGTCTTTGCTAATTGTCACGTTGTCTTTCAAAAGCGTTTCAGGAATTTCTAACAAAATTCTAACTTGTGTCCTGAAAACCCTACACCTGCTCTGAAAGCAAACCAGACTTTGAACCAACAACCAGCTGACCTAGTTTAGGTTTAAATTCAAGCTACCCTGGGAGCCCCTCTGACTGCCCACGCAGGCTGCTGTCGCCCTTTGCGGCCCCGCTCCGGCACGTGCCCGGCGCTGGCTGCAGCGCAGGGGCTGCGCACTGCCTCGGAGGCGGCCGCTCCTCCCGGCACGGCAGCGCAGGACCCGCTACGTGCTGCCCGCAACCGGCCAAACGCCAAAGGCAGCTGATCCGGGCACAGCAATCGCCCCGACTCCCGGTAAAGGCGGGACGGGCTCCCCTTCAGGAGCGATGCCTGAGCTTCAGACTAAAGCTAAAGCAAAGGCTGTCAGATCTGCCCTTAAAGTCAGACTTTTCCTTTTCCGTCCCTTAGCTCCTCTCCGCATCCAGCGGAGTTTCACGTGCCCAGACACACGCAGGGTTGGCACAAGACGCCGGTCGGCGCGCGGCTGCCCACCTCCCGCCGCACAGCCCTCCCCGGGCACGGGCCGGGACGGCGGCACGGCCGGCGGGCTCGGTGGGCTGGGAAGCCTGCCTGCCTCCCGCGGCGAGGTTTGATAAAACGATCCTTGCAGGGGAACAGCCTCATTTTTGTCAGGTCCCCGTTTTCTAAAGGAGAAAGTATTCCATTAGGGAAGCGTCCGGCTGCCGTCTGGAGGATTGCGGCTGTGGTGATGGAGCAGGGAGGGGGTCTCTGCGCCCCCACCGCTGCCGGCCAGCAAACCCCTCAGCACCGCACAGCAGCCTTGCCTCCCCCTGCAACCGTCAAGGGCAGAAAGTTTAAACTAATGGGGTGTTTAGGAGCCCCCTTAAAGCCACATATCGTCCTTGACACCACACGTGATGACTGACGGGGAGGTCACCCTGCTTTCTGCTCCCGGTTGCCAGCTCGCTGCTCCCCTCCCCAGGCGAGCACAGCCCCGCGTCCCAGGCCGCTCCTCGGCTTCTGCTTTTGCAGGCACGGCCAGCGCGCGACTGCTGCCCTATGCACGCCGCGGAGCTCGCGCTCGTTACGGACAAAGTCCAGCAGTGCCCGACCCTTGTCCGTGCACGGACGTGTGGAAGATGAGGCAACACATCCTTCCACCTCAGCAGTGCTCCTGCTAAGACGATGCTATGCCAAATTTTGGGAAACGTCACCAACAGGCAGAGGTCACCTTGGCATTTCGCCTCAAGTTCCCCCTCAACGACTCTGCAAAACCCAGAGCCAGGCTGGTGGGAAGGGACCTCCAGCAGCCATTGAGGCCAAGGTGCTGCTCAGCACGGGGCTGGCCATCCGGCTAGGTCAGGACAGGCCCCCAGACTCAATTCTTGCACAAAAGCATTGGGTTTAATTATGCATGAATGTTTTCCTCCAAGATAAATAATATTAAATGAAAAAAAATATTTTTTTTGGAGTCAGAATTTGGGTTCAGAGAAGAGAACTTGGCCAGGCCTACGGCAGGCTGGCTGGAGGAGCACCCAGGCGCAAAGCTGCGTGCAACGGGGGCAATGCTAGGTGCACCAGAGTCCCTGCGGCTGTTACCCTGCGAGCTCCTCCTCTGCAGGAGGCAGCGGCCGCTCCTGCAGATGCCACAGCAGAGGACAGCCACAAATCAGCCAGGTCACTGCAGCTGAGCCACGTGGCCATCTCACACGCCGCCTTTACCTGTCCTCACCCTATGCTCTCCCCCCCGAGCCGCCAGCACGCACCCGCAGCATGCCCAGCGCCTGCCGTGCCCCTGCCTGGGACAGGCAGCTGCCCGTGGCCCCGCTGCCAGCACGGAGCTGTGTGCCGGCCAGGGGACACAGCTGAAACCGGAGCCGAGCCACCTGCGAGCCCTGTGGCTCACCAGCCCGGGGACCGACCCCTCTCCAGCCCTTCTGCAGAGCTGGGAACGCTCACCGCTCCTCTCCTCGAGCACATCCACCCGCAGCAAGGGCAGGGCTCTTGCTCTGCAGAGCATCACCAAGGTTATCCCCACGCAAAACGAGCCACGCCAGCAAGAGCTAAATTTGGGCTCCCACCGGCAGAGCTGCCCCAGAGCAGCAGCGGTCGCAGCAGGGCTTCGCCTGCACCCTCCAAAGCAATTTCAGAGCAGCTTTCCCCGAGCCGGTGGCTCCGGCGCTGCGCACCGGCTGCTGGCCGGCCTCAGCACGTGCCGAGCCGGTGAGCGGAGCCGGGTTGCGGAGCACCGCGTCCCTGAGCCGCTCGGAGCAGTCACACATCTCGGCCTTCCCCTGGCCGGCCAGATTCAGGTTAAGCCTCAGGTGCTTACGCTGCTTTGCAAATTCAGGCAGAGCCCTTCTTCCAGATGACGTTAAACTCCTGCAGTTTTCCCAGCTATAAAGCCTGGTTTAATCAAAGTTGCAATTAAACCTGACAACCTCCTTGTGCAGACTCTCCTAAATAAGATTAGGAACAGCTAAAATTAGTCTAATTTAGTGTTAATCATTAATCCTTTTATCCACTCTTAATCCAATTTAAATGTCCACACAAGGAGCTTGCACAGACGTTGTTACTCAAATTTAAAACAAAATTGAATTAAATATTATTTAATTAAATCAACACAATCTGAGTGCTGCTGTAAGAGGCGTTTGCCACAGATGACTATCAGCTGCTTGGTTAACCCTCAAAATTATCCTGGGCTCTGCTCTCCCTACCGCTCTTAGTGCTTTGGAATTGATAGGCATCTCTAACTATATTTAACGAATAAAGAGTACCCTTCCTAGCCCCCAGGTTGGAAAGGGGACTTTCAAATAAAAGGTTCAGAAGGCAAAGAAAATCCTGCCTCGGAAAAAAAACCCTCTTTTTAGGCAAAATGTCACGATTCCAACACTCCGCGCTGACCTTTGTTTCTGGGATTGCGTACTGCACAGGCACGCCGCTCTCCGGTGTTTGTGCAGGGCCTGACCAGCTCGCGCTGCTCACCGCGCTCCGGGGCCGGAGGGAGAGAGCACCCCTGCGCCGGGAGGAGCCAGCCCTGGCTGGAGGCATGGTGACCTTGAACTTTCCCTGTCTAATTGCTGTCTCCTCCGGCTATCTTTTCCGCAACGGTCATTTTTCAGAGCACTGCAGAAAAGAAAAACATAGCTTGAATGCAGGAATCGGCTGCAACCTTTGCTGCCAAGTTGGCAGAGGAGATAAGGACCTTTTATTTAAAGAAAAAAACCCAGACGCTGAGGAGGATAGACAAGTCTTTAGCAACTTTTACAGCCAGTCTTGCAATACAATTTCTTAAGCACATTCAAAAATTGAAAAAAAAAACAAAACCAAAAACCCCCAATTTTTCCCTGGCAGCGTTTCCTTGGAGCGCTCTGCTCGCTGTGAACGCCCTCCCGCCCGGCACGGGTGCTGCGGGGAGCAGGAGGGGCGGCGGGAAAGCCTCCAGCCTCCCGAGGACGTGCGGGATGTGAGGAGCGAGGGGTGACTCACTGCTCCTCACATGCCCACGGCAGAGCTCAGCAAGGAAGGGGAAAGTAAAACAAACCTAAACCCCAACAAATCGAAGCAGCGCGTCCCTGCACGAGGAGGGCCGGCCACCGCCCGCGCTCGGGGAGCTGAGCGGCGTGCGGGGCGCCGATGCCTGCAGCCCAGGGAGGGCAGGGGCAGAGGGGAGGAAGGCAGCACGGTCCTCGCCTGCAAACGAGGGTTTGCAATTGCAACAACCCCCCCC
>VZTV01044368.1:24399-35547 GCA_013400875.1 Anhinga rufa | reverse complement strand
GGTGGGTGGGTGGGTTTTCCTGAAGCGAGCCCCCCAGCAATAAATCAGAGATGCCCGCTTAAAGCAGGGCTGGGGTGGCTGCGGGGAGCCTGGAGGGCCCGGGGGCTGGCCCCCACGGCGGAGCGCAGCTGGATTTGACTGACGCCCCCCTCCCTCCCTCTTCTCTCCAGAGCCGACATCTTCCGCTGCTGCAAAGAGAAAACACAAAAATGGAAACCATGCACGAGCTGATCCCCTTTGCCAAAGAGATGCTCAGCCAGAAGCCCAGCAGGAAGATGGTGAAGCTGTACATGCTGGGCAGCGCGCTGGCGTTCTTTGGTGTGGTCATCGGGCTGGTGGAGGCCGTGTGCAGTCCCTTCACCTCCCAAGGGAGGCTGGAGGAGGAGGAGGAGGAGAAGCAGCCTGCCCCGACACGAGAGCGAGCGCTTCCTCAGAAACAGGAGGATTTGATCTTGGAAAAGAGCACGAAGCCGGTGGTGATGCAGAGGGCCCTGGTGACCAGACAGCACGCGTCCTAAGCCCCGCGGCTGGAGAGGCGCCTGCTGAGCAACCGAGCGCGAGAGACTCTGCTGTCCTCTTGTACCTGGTGGTGGTTCCAGCAAGGAGAGAGGAGGGTTGGCGGAAGGAGGAGACCGCAAGACTTGAAAGGAGTGAACGGTTATATTTGCTGCTGTGCAGCAGTGGGGAAAAAATACCTTTTGTTGGTATAAAAATGTGCAAGATGCACAGCACGGTTTCTTATTTTTATTATGGATGCATTTTACAACATTTTGCAAGATCAATAAATATTTTATATGGTACCAGTGCTCTCCAGCTGCACTCATTTCAAACCCTCCTCTTACAGGTCTGCAAATAGGTTTCACGTGTGCTTCTGGCTTCTCTCAGGGGGACCCAGGGAACAGGCGAGGGTGCTGGCTGCACCCTCCAATAAAGCCTCCCTTGCCGAGGCTGCTCTGGGACCGAGGGGGGTGCCTTTCTGTACCTCCAAAAGGGGCCGACTGGGCAGGGGGAGAGGAGGCAGCGGCATGTCTCACATGGGTGACGGACAGTTGGAGGGAGGGTTGTAGTTCACAGGGTTATCTGGGTTTAATGGCACAGATTCATGTCCCTGCCATGGCCACGTGTAGCCAGCCCCTGTCCATTCCCCAGCACCCCTCTAACAGGCTATGGCTGCGGCACAGCTAAAAACGCTTTAAAACACCCAAACATCTACCTTTCCTGGGCGCCTTCACAAACCCACCACAGCCACCTCATTGTGCAGAATAATATTAGCTTCCAGTATTACAGGGGTGTCACAGATGGAAAAGCTGAAGCATGGAGAGGCACCACGGCATGGTCAGCCCGGAGGGTGTGGAAACAGGGATCCAAGCTTCAGTGCTGCTCCCAGGGCACTGCCAGACTCGCTGGAGGACCTTCACCTATTTAAAAATAAAATCTTTCCCGGGCTTAGTAAGAATCTGTCGCATTCAGGACTGTGTATGTAAGTCAAATAAACCCTCCAGGCAGCCACAGCTGAAAGATTCTGACCACGCTACAGAAGGGAGGGAAGGGAAATAGCCCCTGCCAGTCACAACTGGGGGAAAAAAATCCCTCTTTATCTGCTCAGTGGCAAAGACGTGGCCAGCGGGACGGAGGTAGGAGCAGGCTACGCACCTTGCACGGAAACCAGGAGACGTACCAGCGATGTGCTGCTGTCTAGCTAAAAGCTGAACAGCAAATACAAACAGCAGGAGATTACGGGAAATGAAAAAGCACGGCATGACACCAGGACCAAACACACAGCTCCTCCCAGCGCGGCACAGGATCGGAATCTGAAAACACAAGAGCGCAGCTGAAGCTCACCCTCACGTTTTCATAATGCATAACCACGCAATTCATTCTGTTGGCAATTATTTCTGTCAAAAAAACGCAGCAGCACAATTGTGGAGGAGGAATCCTACCAAGCCTGCACAAAAACTCTGTTCAAGCTTCAAATCAAGTATAAAATACCTTTTCCTCATGGGGAAAAGAGCAGAGTCTAATTAAATTAAAAACAGCCTTGGAGAAATACTTAATTTAGTCCATACCCAAGTCTTTTGGTCTCTGGCAAGGCTGAACAATCCAACCCTGCATTGAAACCAATAGAAATTTCACGGGCAAACACCAACGGAGAATCCGGGCCTGAAGAGAGCCATCAGCTGACGAGCGTCCGTCGTCCCCCCGTCCCAGCTTTAAGCAGGTTATACATTTGCAGCACGGCCTCGGGGCAGGGAAGGCTGACCCGAACTCCCCATGGCACGCTTGGGGCACGGATAAAGCGGGGACCCGAGCGTCTGTGCCCGGCGTGAAAACATTGCCAGGTCTGAGCTCTCGCACGCTGCTGTAATTCAGAAGCATCGCTGCTGCGGCAGAGCTAAACGGCTGATAAATGGATTACACCGAGGTGAGAATCGTGTCTTTGTCCAAGGCAACTGCGAACTCCGTCAATCACACATGGGTTCCCAAGATTAGCCCTCCCCTACGAGCTGTAGGTGTCTCACCCTGCCCTATGGGAAAGGGAGAATGTTAAAAATGAGGAGATAAAGCCGTTCTCAAGCAGCCCAGCTTGCAAGTCCAGGGGTGACCAGGGAGCTCCAGGCGAGCCTATGCAGAACAACCTCCGCCACCTCTGGGTTTGGACCTCAGGGTGTCTTCACACCGCGTACGGGGCCTCCTCGCACGGTGCCAGCACCCTGCTGCCCGCACCTCCTCTCCGCAGTCATCCAGTCACAGGGTTTATGAGCTTAAAGCAAAGAGGTTTGTGGAACAATCAAAATAGTTCCTCCTAAGACAGCTAACGGGATTAGACAGCTAAACCGCGCGCTGCGCCAGCGGTCCTGGGGCCAACTCGGTAAAATCATGTCCCGAAGACGACAATCTCCTGCCTCCTGACGCACTGCAAGCTCTGAGGTCGTTACCTCCCGCATGTTACCCCGAAAGGTCAGCCCGAGGGGTGAAGCCTACGCCTTACCGTTTCCACAGCGGATTGCGCTGACATTAGACAGGACCAGCTCTCTGCGGAGCGCTGAACTAGACACATAGTAATGGCCCATTTTACCACAGTGACTCTATAAAGTCTTATTTAAGCCACACAATCATAAATTCAGCGTGCGCGGAGACTCAGTAATCCATTTAACATCACTTTAACTGTGATGAATGACAGACCTGCCAGATGCAGTAGATTAAAAGGCTTCAGCAAACCTCCCTGTCTCTAAACCACAGCACAACTCTCCAAACCAGCCTCTTTCCCAGCGCCGCCTCCTGAGCCCCCTCACATCTGTATTTCGACACCAGACAAACTGCAGAAAGCCTTGCCCAATACAGCCACCACGAACACAACCCCGTGCAACCAGCAATCGGCACCCGCGCGCACCGCAGCGGAGAACGGCAGAGCCATTCCAAAAGCCCGCCTGCGAATTGCAAAGAGAAATTATAAGTACTGGGATACACCAGAGAGCAACGAGATGGAACAAGATGTACAGTCAGTACTAGTAAGGACCCCTCCGGCAAGCCGCAGCGTAGAAGCGTATGGAGCATTTAAGACTGAGTTAAACCAAAGTCCTGAGGGATAAGCTCTCGAGGAGGGCCACACGTTGCCCACGTTGTGAGTTAGATTGCCGAGCATCACATGAGGTTGACTTCTGTTATTCTTTTTCTCTTAAGACTTGTCTGAACCCAGTTTACTTTAACCTGTAAATGTGACATTTTCCTGGTGCTTTAAATCCTCAGGAAAACTGCAGCTGGCATGAGATCTGGTGAGTATTTGTCTGTACCCATCCTGCAACACCTCTTCAAAGATCTTGTTTCAGCTTGAAGCTGTTGTCCAGGCTTTCATCACAGGCGTTGAAGGCCACCTACAACCCAGCAGCCCTCCCTCCCAGGCCAACTGCTTCAAGGGCATGAGCCGAATGTCTTTAGAGGGTTCTCACCCGCTATTTGCGGTTTGGACTGTAGATATTTCAAGAGCTGCCAGGCTAAGATTAGGGTCCCAGATAAGTATATCAGCCTCTGTCACCCAACACCAAAGGCATTGGGAACATGGATAGCAGCCAAGACTTAAAGCAGCCATGGTACCTACAATCAAATACCAAGGCAGCAATTCCCGATTTGGTCACGCAGGAAAAAAATAAATTTAATGCTTCGACACGGCTTAAACATCACAGTATTTTTTTCTAAACTAGGAGTAGAAATATCACATCAAACCAAACCCACTCCTACAATCATCTCAAGTCTCCCTTGGGACCCGAGAGTGCATTTTTCGGGAGCGTTGCAGCCACGACAGTGATGGCGTTTGCAGGACACCGGCTCTGCCCGCGCGGGCCGTGTCCAGGGGCCGTGGCGAGGCGGCGTGCAGCCACGCCGAAACACACACACGCCGGTCATGGCCCAGTAGCATCATGTTGACGTGCACATCAGCCTAACGCAAATACAGCTGAGGGCAGTCCTTTATAATGGTGCTATCTGTAAAGAAAGGAATGAGATCTGTATGCCTGGTAAAATACGCTGGGAGAGCCGTGTATGAGAAGTGATGTTGTAATGCCTACGTGACAAGTGAAAGGTGGGGGGGTAGGAAAATTCTCTGTATTTAACAAAGATTTGATCATGGGTTGAAAAAAGCCAAATGTCACTCAAAACGTTAAAAAAAAAAAGGAGCGGTATCCCAATTCCTGCGAAGTGCTTTTGAGTCGCGGAGCTGCATGCACAAACCTGCCCGAGCCCCAGCTCCCCTCTGCCAGTCTGTTGTCAGAACAATTGTGTTGGAACAAGTTTCCTTCACGTCTTCGTCTCCTTCCAGTGAGCTCCAGGCAGCGCTGAACGAAGCAGCTCCCCCGTGCAGAGTGGTTAGCACAACGCTGAGCATCACCCCTCGAAAAACACGGACAGCTTCAAACAGGCGATACAGAAGTGATGTGCAGTGGGGGGGATACATCCAGGAAAGTGCCGGTGAAGCCGTTTCAGAAGCAAGAGGCTGCTCCCCCATGCTCCTGGGGCTCCATCTCACCCGGCTGGACACGCCACCGGGCTCCCTTCCGCCAAGGCGCCAAGGTTTGGCAGCAGCGGGGCCAGGACTGGAGATCAGAAAACGCTTCCCCGCAGTCACCTCTTCCTGCCCTCCTCTCCCTTCCCTCGCTCCCCACCCCCAGGAAAAGGTTAAAAACAAGTTCTTAAGTTGCCTACAGGAAAACAAACCCAGAAAAAGCTGTGAGTGGGAGTGAGGAGCAGCAGCGCCCTGGAAGGGCGACAGATGGCCAAGAGCAAACCCACGTGGGCAGCAAAGCGCGGCTGGATCCGGCAGCTCCTGCCGCCGCAGCCCCCAGCCCTCCCGGGGACCCCGCCAGCAACCCCCCCTTTCATCACCACACAGGGCACCCTAAATAGCACATACACAAGTTTTCTTTTATAAAAAGTTTATGTCCAAAATATTCAGTATTTCTGTCCTTTATCATCAGCTGCTTGGTTTCATGCAAAAAAACCCGCCAAACCAACCTGCGACTCTGATCAAAGACCGCACCAGCAAGGCAAGGGCAGCGTTCGGCGCGGTACCCACCGGGCTGCCTCTGGCCCCGCGTCTCCCTGCGCCGACGGAGAGCAAAGAGCACGATACCTTCCCAACACACTCGCGGACGGCGCACAAAGGTTGACAGTTACTGCTTTACTGCAGTATCCTAATGCTAGTAATAACATCTGAAAAGAGCCTCTCTCCCTACCGGCAACACAGACACGATGATAGCTGAGGTAAGGTTAATCAGTTAATTTTTTTCAAGCCAAGGAATGAAGTGGTTGCCCCATGATCATGGCCCAAGTTCAAAACAAAGGGAGGCAGAGTGACTGTACCGGTGTTATCTGACCAAGTGTGGGTCAAGTGCTTCTTATCAGAGGGAAAGCTGAGACTGAAGTAGAAAGGAAAAAAAAATAAATAAAAAATCCACAAAGCAGAAGCAATGCCAGAGAGCTCCATTGCCCAACCAGGTATATCATTAAATTACATAATCTTTATTTTAAAGCTGCAATAGAGGGAAAAACGTTTTCTTTAAATAATTATTTCTGGCTGGTTATGGGGGAAGGGTCCAAGAGGGACAACCACAGCCTTGCGGCCGTGTAAATCAGACCGCGGTGCAGCCCCTGCGCCGCAGATGAGGCTCTTCTCCCAGCAAACACGGCGTTCCCCGCTGAGAAGGCAGCGGCTCTAGCGAGGCAGGTCCAGGAGGAGACACAGTCCTGCAGCGCATCCCCGTCCCACAGCAGGTACTGGTACTCTGCAACAAAGATCCCAGCACCAGACTAAAGCCGGAGCGTAATTCATACCTATTGTGCAAGACTGATGGCATGGGGTTTGCTGCTGCCTAGACTCGGGGAGCCAGCAGATGTTGCATAGTTTTGCCTCAAAATGTATTCGCTTAAAAATAAAACTATTGCAAAACGCAAAGCAGGAACCATGGCAGAAAGTTCTCTGCAGACAACAATATTCAGTATTTCATCGCAAACCTCGCTGTGCCTGAGCAGCCCCTTGGCACTGGGGCGGTCGCTCCCCCGGTGATGGGTTCAGCTCAGCCCCTGCTCCCTCATCCGCTCACAGCGGCAGGTAGAGGTGCAAAAATAAACCCTGCCCCAGCAAGGCGTCTCTGGAGCTGTTTGGCGGTGGTACGCCCTGCCGGGCTCCCACTGCCCAGCGTCCCGGTGGCCGGCAGCTGCCTCGGGGCGCAGGGGAAAGATGCTCCGGGGAGCGCAGGACCTTTGGTGCCGCTCCTGCTGCAAGTCCTCCCGCAGCAGAGCGGCCTCGGGTCGCTCCCCCGGCGCGGCTTTCGGCAGCGATCAGATCCAGGTCGCATCTCCGCACGCACCCGCGCACGGTGCCAGTGGGAATAAAAGACAACATTTAACCACCTGCACTAGGCTGCCTCTGATGTTCTCGAAGTGAAACTTGATGCTGCTCAGCAAAGACACACCTCTTCCAGGGTGTTGTGCAAAATTCTGCGTTTTAACGTAGGACAGGAAATATGAAAAGAGCCGGGCAGAACCCAAGCAGCACCCTCGGTTAGGCCGAGCTTCGCCAGCTCCAGCAGGGAGCGAATCAAAGGCTTCGCTTCACTTATCCATCCACCCGCGATTTTCCAGTGCTTTGGAAGTTGCAGTTCCTTCGCTAGCAGGTTTTAAAGGACTGGCATTGCAGCTTCCCTCTGGAGCAGCTCTGCAGAGGGCTCTTTTTTTTTTTCCCCTCCCTTCTCTTTCATGCTTTTCCCGACTCCACAGTGGTATGGGTCGGTTGCAAAAGATTCTCATTCCCTTTTTGGGATTGGTTTTGGCCTTCTGGTATTATTCTGCGAGGGAGAATTTCAAACCGGGTAAGTATTAAAAGTGAATCTGTCTTTAAGGAAAAATAGGGAAAGCCACTTTTGAGTGTTTTGCATAGAAACTGTACAGAGCTTGGACCAGACCCTGTCTGAGCCTTTGTGTGGTGGCCGATACTGGAAAGTTGTTTAAAAGATTTGAAATCAAACGAGCAAGTAAGATGCAGAAATACTTCCTGAGGGAGCAGGTGAGGCAGGGGGTCTGAGAGGGCTCTGAACACTCCATTTTCCAGTGTGCAGCAAAAGAATCGATAAACATGACTTCTAAATGTTGTGGTTTAAGGGTTGAAGCATGCACTTGTAGATGAATTTTATTACAGTAGTAATACAGTATTTTTATTACTACCCAAATAGTTGGGGGGTTTAAAAGCTGTGTCCAACTTGTGGTAAAAAAAACCACCCCAGCTCAAAGAGCGGACCGCTGTCCCTGCGTCCCGTGAGGAGCTGCAGCTGCTTCTCAGCACAGCTTCTGCAGCAGATGGAAGAGACATCCTGGGGCCGGACACTCTGCACTTGCAGGCTCACTCAGCTTCCAATTAACTACTTACTCTCAGGGGCATTAGGGGATTTTATTTTTAAAAAGGGCTTGGATAAATTCAATCCCTGTGCCTTTGTCCCCAGAGATGCTGAAAGGGAAGCGGGTGATTGTCACCGGAGCAAGCACTGGAATTGGAGAGCAGATGGCTTATCACCTGGCACGGATGGGAGCCCACATTTTGATCACAGCACGGACAGAGGCAAAGCTACAGAAAGTAAATAGCAAGCTGAGCGCTCACACGTACACACGTTCATGGCAGCGCGCACACAAACATACCACGGCCAGTCTCACCTCGGATGCATGCATGAGCATACACACACACACAATTGCTACGGCACAAATGCCACATAGGCGCAGTTCCGTCCACAGGTATGCATACCTGCGCTGTCTGGGGCTCCTGCACGCACAGAAATCCCTCTCCTGCAGATACACACACTCTGCAGAGCGCATATTACGGTATTTGAACTTGCTTAGTTATGTACACATATCCTTATCCACACAGCCTCCCCTCAGCACACACACCCTCATTCCACGGCAGTGATATACAAGCTCCTGCTCACCCTAAACGCATGCAACTCCAGCACAGACTGCACCGATAAAGAGCCAGACTGCCTTGGGTAACGTGTTCACCAAAGGAATAATTTTTCAGGCTCCCTTTGAAGCTTAAAAGGCTCCAAACATACTCCCGAAACTCCAAACAGCTATTTTAAGGCGGGGACGCATCACGGGGAGCACAGACCCCCTCTCTCGCTGCCTCACCAGGCTTGCCAGGGCAGGGAAAGGGGTTTCTGACGCGTCGTGTTGGTGCGGCAGGTGGTGGAGCGGTGCCTGGAGCTGGGGGCAGCCTCCGCGCGGTACGTCAGCGGCACCATGGAGGACATGGCCTTCGCCGAGCACGTGGTGAAGGAGGCAGAGACCTTGCTGGGTACGTTTACAGCCTGCTGCCCGCATATGACAGCGGAACATCGCACCTCTCCTCGGCCGCGCTGCTTTTTTCCAGGTGTCCGCTAAAAAAAAAAAAAAGGCAGGCGAGCTAGAGACGGGGTGAGACGGCAGGGATTTTTTCCTAATTATGCCCTTTGCAGTCCCATTTCTCTGCCCAGCTTCTTCACTCCAGCTCAAACTGAACCGCGCTCTCGATTTCAGCTCTGTGCCCTCATGACATCCTATTTCGGTATCATAATCCTGGATTTCATCACCCTCAGCTACTGTGGTCTGAAACGGTCCATCAGGCCGGTAGCAGCCTTGCTATTGCGGTCACGAGTCACGGCTGCAGAAATGCAATGTTGTGGCTCCACGTAGAGCAATTCCTCTCCCGCCCCGAGCCCAAGCCAACTCAAGGGTGATCTCTCTGACAAAATTTTCACTGGCAGCCACTGTCCGGACTAAACCCCTACCCCAGAGATGACAGGCCACAGCTCTGACCCAAAAACCCGATTTCTTTTGATGACATTTGTCCTGCTCCCAGGAAAGGCTCTGCCCTGCTGGTTGTAGCCCTCTCCCACCCAGCACTAATGCCCGCACCTCTGCTTGCAGGAGGCCTAGACATGCTGATTCTTAATCACGTCGGCACGTCATACTTTGGTTATTTCAATGGGGATGTTGGTCATGTACGAAAGCTCCTGGAGATCAACTTCCTCAGCTATGTGACGATGACCACATCCGCCCTGCCCATGCTGAAGGAGAGTGAGGGCAGCATCGTTGTGGTTTCGTCCATGGCAGGTGAGTGGGGAGCAAGCTAGGCGACATGGGATTCAGTCAAAAGACATGGGGGGGCTGATTTTTCAGAAGCAAGCAGCACGCAGAGACGCCAGGCGTCCTGAAGGAGCCGTGACTGCTTAACGCACCCAAAAAAACCCACCCCAAATCAAGACTGTTTTTGTATTTTCTCGATGGAATTTGTTCTCTGATGCAACCCAGTCGCCCCAGCCTGCTTTTTGACCAGCCCTGCAATTAAACCCCACACCCTGGTGTCAGGCTCATTAGAGCAGCAGAGCTCACGCACCTCCGAGTTTTAAGGAGAAAAGTGGAAATGCAGTCATTTGTCACTGCATTGGATCTCTGACTGTTCGTCTTGCTTTGGTAGGTCAAGGTCCTGCTAATATTTGTAGAGTGAGTTATTGACTGACTCTATTCACAAAAACATGACTCCATTCTAATAAATTTCTGTTAAGTCAGGAAACTAAATTACTAACAGATGTCCCCGCTGACAGCCGGCATGGTGGTTAGTCTTCTGGCGAACAGCTTAGCTCCGTAGCCAGAGACAAGAGTTTAAACTCTGCTCCCTCTCTCCCCTCTGAGGGTTTCCTAGTTACTGCAGGTTGCTCATGCCCTGAGCAGAGCCACGAGCCACGGTGTTGGCCTCGAGACCTTAAGAGAGCTGGAAGCTGCCGGGAATACTTGTAGCGCTGCTGTTGAGGTGCCAGGATGCCATGTCACTAACAGCGAACTCCCTTTGGGTAAAACGCTCTCTGTTGAAGATCGAAACAGAGGTTCGGGCAGAGCAGCTTTCTGTGCTATAACAGAACTTCACTCTGTGTCCAGGTAAAGTCGGGTTTCCCTTTACGGTCCCCTACTCTGCAACTAAGTTTGCCTTGGATGGATTTTTCAGCTCCCTGAGGCAGGAATTCACCATTCAGAACATCAACGTTTCCATCACGCTCTGCATCCTCGGCTTCATCGATACTGGTAAGATGGGTGCTGTTTGACCCGGCTGATCAGGAGCTGAGCGTCGCCTTCTCAGCTTCTCGCCCTGCTCCGCAACTCCCCCCTCACCTTTGCTGCTGCTTGTCCTCCAGCCCTGCTCCAGCAGGGGCACACGCAAAACGCGCGGCTCTCCGGGCATCCCACCAAAACACGGTCTCGGAATTAACTTCTTTCCCCTCTCCGCTACCCAAACCCAGCTGCCGCACGCGGGCTGGCGCGGCCCAACGCTCGATAGCACAACGGATGTGCCGGCCGCCCACCTCCCGTTAGTCCCCGCCACGGATGCGAGAGCAAGGCGGGGGGCGGTGTGGGGGTGCAAGAGCAAGACGGGGGGCAGAGTGGTGTTGGGGTGCAAGAGCAAGGTCGGAGGTGGGGAGAGCAAGGTCGGAGGTGGGGAGGGAAAGGTGTTGGGGTGCAAGAGCAAGATGGGGGCAGTGTTGGGGTGCAAGAGCAAGGCCAGCGGTGGGGAGGAAAGGTGTTGGGGTGCAAGAGCAAGGCGGGGGTGGTGTTGGGGTGCAAGAGCAGGGGTGGCGGTGG
>VZTV01044368.1:0-23367 GCA_013400875.1 Anhinga rufa | reverse complement strand
CCCCCCCCCACTTAGATATCCCTGTGCTTGCAGAAAATAAAAGTAAAAATCATTAACTTTGGGGTTAGGGGCTGCCGTGGCCCCTGCCGGGACGGCCCGCAGCCCGGTTCAAGGTGGGAGAGGGGAGCGCCCGGCGGCTGCAGGGGCCCCCCGGGTCAGAGCCCCCGCTTCCCAGGCTAGGGAAAAAGTATTAACAAACTAATTATTAAAATAAAACTTACTAACCTAAGGCTTGTCTGTGCTCTCTGGGGTCACGCCCCCTTTCTCCATTACTAAGTGCTGCCCTGAGCAGCTTCGGCCCCGCTCACTCGCCTTTCGCAGGGCGGTCAGACCCCTGCGAGAATCACAGAACGGGTTGGGTTGGGTTGGGTTGGGGGGGCCCTTCAGAGCCCACCCAGTCCAACCCCCGCAGTGATCAGGACATCCCCAACTCGAGCAGGGTGCCCAGAGCCCCGTCCAACCTGACCTGGGATGTCTCCAGGGATGGGGCATCGACCACCTCTCTGGGCAGCCTGGGCCAGGGTCTCACCACCCTCAGGGTAAATATTTTCTTCCTTCTATCCAGTCTAAACCCACCCTCCTTCACTTTAAAGCCAGCACCCCTTGCCCTGTCACAACAGGCCTTGCTAAAAAAAATCCTTCATTAACTCATTTTAGGAACGACTACCATTTTGGTAGTCTAATGGCCAAATTAAACGCAAGTTTTTACCCCAGGCAAAGCTTTCCAAGCTTTGTAGACAGCTCCTTGCACAAGCATTACAACTGGAAAACGCCGTCCAGGTCCAGCCGCAGGGAGCTGCCGCGTCGGCGCCCTAAGGCGAGGGCTCCGGCGAAGCCAAAGCGCAACCCTGCAGCGCCTCCCCGGCCCCGGCAGCAGCGCCCAAGCCGCCACGCTTACACCCAACATGGTTCTGGCGGCTGGAGCACCAGCTCTGACCCGCCCTGAGACAGAGCAACGCGGAACCTCCCCAGACCCTTCCCACTGAAGCGCTCCCCAGGACCCGTTTGCTCCTCGCTTTCTAAAGGGCATCAGGAACAGGCGTTTCTGTTCTCCTTATCCCGAGATCGCCTACGCAAGCCGGCGCACACGGAGGGGGTTTTGCCCTTTAAGCTCGCTCTTTCGGTTTGCGAACCCGTCCGCCACGCGCGCGGGCGACGCTGAGCAGCGCGACGCTTGTGAAAGCCGCAGAGCTTTAGTATCGACCCGCTCGGCGCTTTTCCTGCCTCTCGCAGTCCGTGGACCCCTCAAGGCAAGAGCGCAATCGTTCAGGCAGAAGAGGCACCCAGCCGCCAGCACTACGCCAACGGCGCTACCGCGGAGGATAAGCCAGGAGCACCAATAAGGGTCTCAAACTACAAACTTTGCCAGCCCTACTCTTTCTAGATACTCCTCCAAGGCTGCACCACGGTGATCGTTGCTGATCAGTAAATCCTTGCGGCAGCCAGAGAGGAAGGGAAGCATTGCCTCCTTTTCAGAGGTGGGGTGGGAGAGAGAGAAGGATGCCCATCCTATGGAGGTCTGCCCTGAGGGGACACGGGTGTCCCAGCCCCAAAGGCAGCCACCAGACACTATGCCCACCGCTCCGAGGCGCTTGGAGCATCTCAGGGCCTTCCCTTCAACGCTCTCAAAAACACACACCTCAAACTCCTGGCAGGACAAGGGTGCAAAGGGACAGCCTAAAGTCCAAGCCTCTGCATCAGGTTAATGTTTGCTAAATCGCAGGAAGCGCAAAGAAAACAGGTCCAACAGATACCAGCAAACTTGTGCAAGACAGGAATTGATTCAAACCTGCTAGCGCTCCCAGCCCCTCTGCAACCTACCGAGGCGTCCACCTCCCCGCAGTCAGAGCCGCGGGGCTTGCCTTGCTCCTGCCCGTAGCTTTGCAGAGAGATGGGTCTGCTCCTGAAGGTTTTCATCCCCTTGCTGGGACTGGCGCTCGCCCTTTATTTTTATTCAGCACCTGAGAATTTCAGTGAAGGTAAGTCATCGGAAAAAAAACCCAAAAACATGCTTTAAAACCACGATCCGGGAGGCTGCTGCCAGAGCGGCAGAGGAGCGCGGGCCATCTGAAGGGCCCTTCAAAGCACAGCTGGAAGAGCCAACGCGTGGGGGGCCGAGAGCTCGGAGGGGAGCGCAGGCAGCCACCGGCGCAAGGGGTCAGAGCGCCCTGTGCTGCACAGGAAAGCTGACGGGATTGCGCTGGGGTCTGCCGGGGTGCACGGTAAGCGTCCGATCTCAGCAATTTATTTATTCGGGAAGCGCGCAGTTACCCACTTAAAGCATTGAGTTGTTTTATTAGTCAGCTCTCCCCGTTTCCAAAAGCCGCTCCCAGGCCAGGCTGGATGCGGAGCTCAAGCCTCGCACGCACCCCCCACCAAACCGGGAGGGACGGCCAGACTCCAGTCGGGGTCTGCGGGCAGCGGGGCAGTGCTGCCGCCTGCAGCTCCCCGCACCCAAAGGCCAGGGGCAGAGAGGAGCCGCAGCTCCCGCACGCGGAGGGACGGCACCGGCTCTGAGCAGCATGTCCTCCTCTCCAGAGATGCTCCGGGGGAAACGGGTGATCGTGACCGGAGCCAGCAGCGGCATCGGGGAGCAGATGGCGTATCACCTGGCGCGCATGGAGGCCCACCTACTGCTCACGGCACGAACGGAGGCTAAGCTGCAGAAAGTAAACGGCAAGCCGAGCGCGCCACGCTGGCAAAACAAATTTGCAATCCAGAACCCCACAGGCGGGCAGAATGTGGATATTCACACCAGCCGGGGCACGCGGGGATGCCAGATACCCTCCAGATCCACCCCAGCGATTCCCCCAGCGCAAGCCTGTTCCAACACCCACACCCCACCCCGACAAACTGCATTTTCAATGTTGGCAGCAGGGTGTTTCTTTCTCTGCGGTCTTCAGCTGTGAATTCTGATCTCCACCACCAAGGACAACACTAGTCTGCCCGAGTCCTGGTCTGATCAGTCCTTGCCCTTTCTCAAAGCCTGAACTGGTTTTGCATCCCATATGCAACAGAATCAAAACTAAGCAGCCATATCCCTATTTATAAATACTATCTATTTGGCTTAGACGTGCCCCTAACTGCAGCCAGAAGCATTTCTCTGAGCAACGCGCCTCCTATGAAGGGAGAAGGGTTTTCAGTGGGACAGGGAGATGCGCTGCCCATCCGCCCCAAGGCAGCGACAGCCTTTGTGGGATGGGGACGGGGCCAAGAGGTGGTCTGTGGAGGGGGTCCATCGCCAACACTGCTCTTGCTGTCACCACAGGTTGTGGAGCGGTGCCTCGAGCTGGGCGCTGCGTCCGCCCGCTACGTCAGCGGCTCTATGGAGGACCCCACGTTCCCCGAGGTGGTGGTGAAGGAGGCTGAGAACACCTGGGGTAGGTGGCGGGGAACTGCCCCTCCTCGCTCCCCAACACACCCCACGCTACGTTTTGGGGCCATTCCAGCCACCAAGAGGCTGCTTTGTTTTTAGATGCCAGTTGCTAATAGCAAACACGCTCTGCTTGCAGGCGGCCTCGATATGCTCATCCTAAATCACATCGGTCACAGCTACTTCAGCTACTTTAATGGGGATGTTGGCCACGTGCGAAAGCTCCTAGAGATCAACTTCCTCAGCTATGTGACGATGACCACATCCGCCCTGCCCATGCTGAAGGAGAGCGAGGGCAGCATCGTTGTCCTTTCATCCATGGCAGGTGAGCACACAAGGGACCAGGCTCTCCCTGCCCACACCTCTCTCTCCCCCTGCAAAGGATCCCTGCTGCAGCTCTTCTTCAAAAGACAGAATAAGGACCACAAGGCAGAGAGCCGCCCCGCTGGGAGTCAGGATCAGCATATGATTTATATCCTGGATGCACGATTCACGTCCTCGGGGGGGATTTATATTCTGTGCCTGCTAGTCTCTTTACACCCACTAATCACCTTCGTGCATTGCCGTCAATGGCACGCCGCTGCAGATTATTTTACGTGCACGGCCACATATTATACACGCATTTGGCATACGAGGGCGTGCATGCGGTATACAAGAACAGCATCACCCACAGCCGAAGGTACTTCATGCCACTGTATGCCATGTGTCACATTTTAAACATTCCTGCATTTGTGCGTTTCTCTCAAGCATCCATGACGTTACTTGGCCATCCTAAATCACAATAGTGTAGCTAATTGGAGGGCAAGAGGAAGGGAGAGCCGTGCAGCCCGGTGTCTGCCCAGGACGCGAACCCTGACATTGTGTCTCTGCTCCAGGTAAAATTAGTGGCCCATTCACAGCTCCCTATTCTGCAACTAAGTTCGCCTTAGATGGATTTTTTAGCTCCTTGCGACATGAATTCAACATAGACAAGGTCAACGTCTCCATCACACTCTGCATCCTGGGCTACATCGACACAGGTAAGCTCAGCATCGCTGGGGCCCTGCAACTCGGTGCATCTCCAGACAGAGCCAAGCCGAGCCCACCACCCGCCCCCCAGCCCCAGGCTGCTCAGCACGCTGCTTCGCCACCACAGCCAGACCCTCAGCCTGCAGTGGCTGTGCAGTCGTGGAAACAGGACCCCAACTCTTTAAAGAGTGCGGCCTGAGCCCTTTGACTCTGCTATCCTTGCAGTAAACCCAAGGGAGGTGGGCATTCCCTCCTACAGTCACTCAGGAGGTGGAAAGGAACGGGAAGGACATCACTATAATGGCTGTTTTAGCTCCTCTAAGCCTTGTTAAGTAGGTCTGATCCCCAGAGTTTGTCGGTTTGTTAGAGGAAGCTACAGACACCCCAACTGAGCCAGTGGTGCCTGTGGCAGCCCCTCCATCCGACACCGCTCCTTCCCTCCCATCCTTCCAGAGAACGCCGTGCGAGTGGTCTCGCACGCCATCCGGGCCACACCGGCACCGAAGGAGGAGTGCGCCCTGGAGATCATCAAGAGCGGGGTGCTGCGCCGGCGGGAGCTGCACTACCCGCCCTGGGCGGTGGGCAGCATGGTCCTCCTTCGGGACATAGTCCCCGACTTCCTCGACTCCCTCATCAGGAGCAACTATAAGGTGGAAAACATCAGAAGAACATAGCCCCTGCGGCGGCGAGCGCACCGGGACACCTTGGGCCAGGCACGAGGGATTTGGGTGCTAATCCAGCTACTCGGGTGCCCTTTCCCACGCCACCGGGCAGCCCCATGCTGATGCACCCTGGCGACCCAAGACGGGATGCACCAGAAGGGATGCTGTAACACACAGCATGAAAATGTCCTTTTTAGTAATGAACTCTTGCAACTGGCTCTCTCCCCGACCAAGAGGTGCTTCAGAGAAGCTCGTGGCAGCAGGATCTGCTGCCAGCATCCTGCTCAGCAGCAGGTTCCTTGCTCAGCAGCAGGTTCCTTGCTCAGCCTCCAGAAACCGTTCCCCCACGGAAAGCCACAAAGGCAGCGAAGCCGAGCGCTGCAGGCAGCGAGCCCAGCCGTGGCCCACGATGAGAATTTGGGCCAAGCAGCACAAACCACCCAAAGCCACGAGAGGGCCTTTGAAGCAGGAAATTTTTGTCATGTATCCCTTCTAGGCTGGTCATTGTAAAAATAAATCCTACATTACTTTACAAGATCTCCGCTTTTATGTGCGTTCCTTTTCCACATGCATAGGCACAGAGACCTTATCAGCACCCAGCTTGTTAAGCCGACCCCGCTGCATGATTTGCATTAACACAGCTTTCACTTCTCTAAAGGCCTTAATGAATTTCTGCCATTTATGACCTCTCCTCAGCTGCCAACACACACTTTTTTTCTCCTTTACAATCTGCAAGAAGCCTTAAAATAATAGCATTCCCGTACTTCCCTAAGTCTGGATTTCTCTACCCCAAAGCAGCTCAGGGAGACTCGGTCACCGAGGGCCACAGGCAGCTCCGTGAACCAGCGCTCAACCTCCGCATGTTGGGGCCGATAAAGGGAGATGGCCCAAAAGATAATTGCTAGCTCTGCTTAGAGAGAAGCTGGAGACTTTGGGGTCCCAAGATAACCCAAATCCCTCCGTGAGCCAGGCCCCTGCACCCCGCAGCCGGGCTGGGAGCAGAGACAGGAACCAGGGCTCGGCTGCGGCTGCAACGTTTCCTGTTTTACAGAGCGAAAAAAAAGAGCGAGAGCAGCAAAATGAGGTGGTTGGCATGAAGATGGCAGTTGGAGCGTGTTCGTGCGTGATAACGCCCCGCTCACCCTGCTCCTCTGCGGCGGTCGAGGGGTAGGACGGGACCCCTCCGGCCAGGTAAGTGCCTGCAGCGCCGGGGCCGGCGAGGGCTGGAGGGGAGCGGAGGCTGCCGCGCTAAAGGCAGCAGCATGCACCTTTTTTCCTCATTTTTCGTCCCGCTTTCAGCCTACATGATTGACACTGGGAGGCTGTAACATGAACTGGCAAGAAGCACTTTTTTTTTTGTTTCCCTTGAAGCAAGAAGCATAACAGCTTAGAAAGCAAAGATAAAGGACGTGTTTGTTAATTAGAGAGGGTAATTTGGGGTAACAGGAGGAGGAAATAGAGTATTAGCTTGTCAAGAGGGCCTCAACAGTTTGCTCAGCTTGGGGTGAGTAATGGACCACGTACTACTTTAAGTTTTACCTTGCTTTAAAGCGCGTTTTTGGTTAACGGAGGCTACGACAAGAGCTGCTGCTGGGACGCGCGGCGGCAGCCCGGGCAGCCCAGAGACAGCGCAGATGGGAGAGGGGCTGCGCTATTCCCGGTGGGGAGAGCTGGACGAGCCAGGCAGGGCACCCGAGGCCCAGATTCAAGATGCAATTGGGTCATTTCTAAAATTAAGAAAAATGCTTTTGAGGTGCCCTGAAGAGTTTGGAGCGGGTTTGGCTGTAGATACTCGCTTTGTCCCAGGCTATGGGGTTCGTAGCCAGCCTCAGGCTTTAAGGGGGCACGTTGCTGGGTGTTGGCGTATGCCCAGCTTGCATTTCTCTGCGTGCCAAACCTCACCTCGCCTGCTGGGCCAAGGAAAGCATGTGTGCACAGCAGGATTGCTATGGTACGGACGTGAAAGCTGCATGGGAATAACCTGCTCAGCCTTTTATACCCCCAGACCCCTCCAGCTCGAGGTGTATCACAATAAGAAACACCTCAATAGCGAAATACTGCGGGGATCCTTCAGTAAATTTAAGCTAGAATTAGAGACACTTCAGCAACTATTGAAAGAATATGTGAATAAAATTCAATAAAAGCAGGTACATGAGCACTGCCTCATCTTTCAGCAAGCGCTGTACTTAGGGGGTCTCAAGGCCTGTGTCGCAGGCAGGCTCGGCACTGGGAGCAGTGTCCTGGCTCTGGCTTTGCCGGCACCTTCCCTGCCCAGAGCAAGAGCTGACCGCCCCAAAAGCGCCGCTCTCCTTCCAGAAGAAGCCCCTACAGCAAAAAGACGGCATTAGCAATGAGCTTTGGATACCCCACAGCTAGCCCAAGGACAATAAAAAGAATTACAGAGCAGATTTTAATGCAGACTAAAAAGCACAGAAGTAAGTGGGGTTTACTGGTTCCCATTTATTTTTCCATTAGACTCAACAACCTCCTAATTGCTTGAGAGAGAATGAGGCCAAAGAAGTTTTGGTGGTTTTGCTCAACACTGAAGAACATTTAACCTGAATTTTTAGAGATAAAATTCATTTTTTCCTCCTTCTTACATTAACATGACTTACTAAACACGAGAAAAGCCCCACACAGTCACGGCCGCAGCAGCTCCCAGGCTGAGCCTCCCAGGGCCGGGCACTCTCCCTGCATCGTTCACAGGATGTGCATGGGGATGACGAGCCTCTTCGTGGCCGATGGGGTGAGGAGACAGGAGAGGGAGACAGCTTTTGCTCAAGGGGAGGAAGGCAGAGGAGCAGCTGCGGGTATTTATCGCTCAACTTTCGCTTTAAGCGATGCAGAGGCAAAGGTCCAAATATACTCAAAATGACCAAAGTCCAGTAAAAAACAATGCACCGGTGGCTTGCAACCGTGCAGAGAAGTCAGCAGGAGGGAGGAGGTTTCATATCTACACCCTGCATGTGCACGTAGGTGGTGCAACAGTGCCGGAGCAGAGGAGCTCCTCCTTCGGCAGGCCACCGCCTTGTTGGGGCCACAAAGTCCCCAGAAACGGAGGCAGAATTTGTGCCCGAGGCAAACCAACACCATGGAGAATCTGTGCCCCCAGTTCCTGAGCACAGCTTAACAATGAATTAACCTTAAAGCATAGCGATCAGTCGCTACACGTGTATTTGCAATAAAGGAATCAAGCGGCAGCTTGGCTGAAACACATAGCCAGGGCTGCAGCCAGTAAGGCCGTGGGCGGACGAGCAAAGGTGAACAAGCAGAGGGCAAAGTGTTCCACAGCATCCGAGCCAAGAGCTCGGGAGGGAGCAGCCAGGTAAGAGAAAGCAGCACCCGGGAGCCGTGGTCTTCCGAGAGTGGGTGCGCTCCAGGCTGCGGGGACTTTGCCAGATGCTCCATTGGAAAAAGCCAGCCAACCCCAACAACGCTGCAGAGTTTTCACTGCTCCAGACCTCTCTGCACATAGAAAAGGCAGCCACCACTAAGATAGATAATGCAACTGCTTGAAGAGTAAGTCACACCACAGCACCACTATATTTGGACCTACCAAAAAAAAAAAACTGGTAAAAGAAAAGCACACTTAAAATAAGTTTACTGTGGGAATAGCAGCTATTGCTCTGCCTGTGTTTTCATCGTTTAGGTTGGTGAAAAAAAGAGCTCTGAGAGCACGCACCAAAGAAACAGCCTGAATAACAGAGGGATTTTATTTTATCAGGGAAGGAATTCTCCCAGAGGAAGCAGTGGAAGCATCATTGCTTGCCAGTGAAGCCAACTTCATGAGGTTGCGTTCACTGTTTGAAATTCTGTCCCAAGCATCCACCGGGCCAGCACGACCCGACAGGAGCAAAAACAGCCCAGTGCCTTTTACACAGCCAACACACGAGTTCGTGGACAACAGGTTTCTCCTGTTGCATCCATTGCGTGAGGACTCCGGAATCAATGCCCAGCACCTCACATTCATTTAATCTTAGAGATAATCCATTTTCACTCAAATAGCGTCTTTTCCCTCGGTTTCATCAGGACCTCAGAGCGGACGGAGTGGTCACAGACCAGCAGAGCTGCACCCAACATGATCAGCCAGCCCGAGAAGGCCCGGCTGCGGCACAGGCGCGCGAGCGAGAGCTACGATGAGAAGTGCGAGCGGCGGCACGAGACGCGGGAGAACCTGCGGCGGCGAAGCAACGCGACGACCTGCCGCCACCTCGGGAGGGGAGCGGAGGAGCCACCGCAGAGCCCCCGGCAAAGGGAGTTCCTGAGGAGGAGAAACCTGGCGAGCGATGCTGGAAGGACGCCGCCGGGACAGGAGCCCAACGCACGCGTCCCCCCGAAGCCACCCGTGCTGCTCCAGGTAACGCCTGCCCTCGGTGCTCTGCCTGCTCCAGCTAGCACCCGCTACAGCACCCGCAGCCTGTCCGCCGACTGCGGCGGCATCAGCCTCCAAATCAAAGTACAGAGAATGCACCATCAAAAAAGTGCATTTCCTTATGGATTGCAGTCAGGCACAGGTAAACGCCGTCACCTCCCCCCCAGCGTGCTCCTCTCCTGTTTTCCAAGCCGTGAACCAGAGATCTTCCACCATTCCTCCAAGTACAACCCCACACCCTAGCTGCCAGGCTACAGTTTTGCACTTACACAAGTTATTTTTTGCCCTCAAAAACCGAGCTCTGAACCCCTGGCTTCCCTCCATCGCCTTTGCTGGTAGCAGGAAGGGGGCAGGAATTGGGAGACTCCCTGGTACTCGTTACCTACCCTGTGCTGCACAGCTAGCAGCAACCCAGGGGGCTCACTGCCTTGGCTAACATCTATAGAACGATCCAATGCAAAACACCCCAATCTGAGCACCAAACAGATTTCCTTCTAAACTTTTATCCCCTGCAAAATGAACAATTCCCCTGGTACGTTGCGAGTTCATCCTAGGGGCTTCCCAAACCTATGTGAGCAGTGACAGTGAGATGTCTTACACAGGCATGCCCTCGAGATCCCCTCGCAGCAGGAGAGCGCGCAGAGCAATCACGTACCCCCTGCTGCCATTTGGTTCACCAGGTTTAATCACCTGCTAGACAGCAGGAATCTGGAAGAAGCGTTTACACGTACCTGGCCCCTGCACGGTGCCTTCCTCCGTTTGCTTTGGCAGAGGGGCAATGGGGCGAGCACCCCGCTCCCCCAGCCCCAGGGGAAGCCAGTGCAGAAGGGGTACCTCTGCTGCAAGGCAGCCAAGTGGTAGTAGAGACCCAAGCCAGGACCCAGCTCCCTGCCACCAAAAGTCCTTATCTTTTCCAAAAATATCTCAAGATGCTGGGGGGAGTTCCTTGTCCTGTTCTGGTGTACCCCCCCCCCCAGAAGCCAGCAGGTTTCCCCCCCACTTCCCCACAGAGCTCTGGAGCTGCTGCAGCCAGAGCAGCAGATCCTTGTGGATTTGCCACAGTTTCTTGGCATCTCCTCGATGCTCTTCACCCAGTTGCTGCAGGAACACAGCCTGACCCGGCCACAGCCCCTTCCCATCCACTCCTCACAGCCCATTTTGGAAGGATGCTGACTCAAGCTGCCCTCTCATTCCAGCACCCACGGAGCTGCCCCACGTTCCCCCCTGCACGCTCCCTGCTGAGCCTCAGCGTCCCCCTCAGCATTTCGGCAGAATCCATCGCCAGGCAAGGTGCCTCCGTGAGCACCCAAGGTAGGTGCCGATGCTCGGGCTTCCCAGCACAACAGCAGCCGCGGTGTTTCCCTCCCACCTCCAAGTCTCCATTGAGCAGTTTGGGATGCGAGCTGGTAGCTCCCCTCTAACCCCAGCTCCCTTGCCAGGAGCCCCACACCGGCACCAAGTTTTACCATCCCAGCTTAAGTTTCCCCTGGAGACTGCAGGTGTTAAGAATATATTTTCCTGTGGAGCAATAAACCAGCCCACGGCTTAGCATCCCGTGCTGCTGAGCAGATGCTCTGCCCTACAGCAGCCCCGCAGTGCCCCAGATTATCCGGGAGGCAGGGGCTGACTCCAGTCTGCAGGGTTACTTGACTTCCACTTCTGTCCATCCGAGAGCAGGACGCTCCTTCGCCTCCGATCCCTATCCAGCTGTGTTACTGACACTGTTAGAGCAACTGCTCTCCATCCTAGAAGCGGTGCCATCTCTGAGACACCAAGACGGACACTCAAGCAGAACTTCACGGCCCCTGGCACAGGGGGATCCGTCACATCCTTTCACTTTGCCTTCACAGGAACCCAGACCCTTACAAACCCAAGCGCAGGACTGAAAGACTCGAGCCAGCAGACAGAGTAAGCCGGTCCTCCCCTGCCTGCCTGGGCTGTGAATTCGGGCGCCCACGAGGCAGCAGCCTCCGACGCCCAAGCCCAGACACGTTCCACCTTGGCACAGGCTTTTGCTGCACAGATACCCACGCTCTGCCGGGGCTGGTGGGGAGCGGCTGGTGCCCAGAGCCATGGGCTGCGGCGCACCCCCATCACACTCACCTCAGTAACACACTTTTTTTTATTTTAGTTGTGGAACAGCGGTTTTAAATAAGGTAAGTGAAACATAGAAAATAACGAGCCTTGAACTCCCTGCAGAAAAGATTTGTTTCTAGAATTTCTGACCAGTACATTGACTAGTGCTAAATTTCTGTAGTTTCAAAAAATGACGACACTGCTCTGATAGGAGAGGAAGACACTTCTGTCCCACAAGTATCTACTGTTCTCATCCAGTAACTGCCCCCATTTCTTACACTGCATGGCAAATATGCCATAACCCCGAGTGCTGTCAGATGCTGCAGAAAATATTTGCACTTCTCTGGAAAAACCAAACCAAGGAAGCCCAGCAGGCTCTCCTCCCCCTCCTCCGCCCAGACTCAGGCTGTTAACTTCAGGTTTATTTCAAAATATTTGGATTTTGTAGCCAGTTCATAATATGTTTATAAACCAGAACAATCCTGTTGGTTTTAAACATTTGCCCTTTCCCTTTCAGGAGATGGTGCAGCTGTCCAACTACCTGAAGGTAGGTGCCAAATATCATACGTACCCCCCGGAAAGCACATCTTCAGTCACTACGCCACCACCCTTAAAGTTATAATTATCATTAAAGAGGTGGTACATACCCCATTTTAACGTGGCCAAGAAAGCCTACAGACAAGCCACTGAACCCAAAGACCTGTCCGAGACCCCCCAAGCGGAGGAAGCCCCGACCCTGAGCTGGAGGGGGAAGCTGGGCTGTCCCTGCCAGCTCCGGGGGTCCCCGCTGACCCCTTCTCCCCTTCCCCGCAGGAGGCCCTGCACCGTGAGCTGCTGCTCAAGCAGAAGATGGTGATTTTGCAAGAGCTTTTCTCCACACTGCTGCAAGCGTCAGAAAAATCCTGGCAGGTACCAGCGAGCTGCACGAGGCGATTCCCGCCGGGGCTGGGGGCAGGTCTTGCCTCGGCAGGAGCGGGCTTGCGTGCAGAAGCAAGAGCACCCCACAGGTCTCCCTTTCTTTCTTGGAGCTGCTGTAGCTCTGCCTGGCTTCGGTGCTTTGCAGGTGTGGAGATGTTCTGGGTTTAAAATGCAGCGCTGTCACCTAGCAGGCAAGGCATCACGCAGAACCGCTCACCTGCGAGTAGCTGCTTGCCCTGCCTCTTTCCTTGCTGTCACCTTTCTTTTTAGGGAGGCTTGAATGCAAACTCAGAAGTTAGGGGGTTGCTTTGATTGATGTTTTTCCCTTCCCCCCCCCCCAAAAAGACTGTTACAAAACGTACTTTGCTTTCAGATCAACAGGAAGCATAAAACCCTCCTCTTCTGTAAGGTTTTGAGGTTTTGTTTTTTTTTAATACTTGCCTTTCCCCCTTTTTCCAGGAGAGGAAAAAAAAAGGCAAACAGGAGTATATAAGCAGGGAAAAAATGGGAATGAGTCCAACCAACCATCTCCCACCAAGTGTTGTTCTTTCCTCATCAAAACAAGTTTCAAATGTTTTGAGAAACGGGGTTTGGGGGGATTTTTTGGCCAAAAATAAAAACCTCAAAATGCACCAAACTGGTGCATCCAAACTCTGGCAACTACCACCTTGGACGGGGGAAACACAGACCATTTCTTAACCTGGGACCACACCAGCTAAAAACCCCCACGCAGCCTTCCTGCCAGGCTCCCACCACCCAGGCTGCTCCTCGCTGGGACCCGCAGGGACATCCTCTGCCCTGGTCCCTTTTGGGGACATATTCTGGGCCCCAAACGCAGGTCAGAGGACCCAATACCACAAGGCTCTTGCACGCTTCGCCGTGGGTGCTCCGCTCAATCATGGCCCTGCATCAAACTATTTCCCCACAGCTCAAACAAAATCCTCCAGGCAGCACCGAACCAGGGCCTGGTTTTGGGTTGTTTTTTTTTGCTGTCAGGAAGTAAAATTAAGGTGATGTATTTTATGCAACATATGAAGTGTTTTATATAGGATTATTAAATCAACTATTAATTTACAATTCATTGTGCTATTAAAAAAGCAGTTTGAAAGTTCTGTGGGGCAGAAAAGCAAGTGATTGGGTGAGATGGTACAAAAAAACCTTGTGTTAGACGCGCTGTGGTTAGAAGCTTCCGCCTTCGCTTGCTTCTTCAGATATGAGCAGGAAAAAACACCCTGACACACTCCGCAGGAAGTAGCCATGAAACCTCATATTAGAAACAGGTGGGTGCTCTTTGCTTCTCGCTATCTCTGCTACAGAAGAGCAGCTTGGCTGCTGCCGCTCGCATTCAGCCTTTCTTCAGACCAAAAATCAACTCACCACTGGCACTGGAGCCAACAGGGCAAACAAGGGGATGCCGCTGGCTTGGAGGGGATCCCTGGGAGCTGCGCGGAGGGAGCCGGGCTGGGGGCAAGGGGCTTCTGCGGGAGGTGCTGGCAAGGGGAGGTACAGACAGGTCCTCTGCAATAACGCTGTGCCGTGGAAACTCAGGGTTGGCTGCCCCTTTCCAGGCCCAGGTGAGATGCCAAATGCCTGCTGCAGAAGCTTTGTAATCCTTTCCGATATTCTGGGTTTCAAAAGAAGCGCGATTGCATGCACGTGAACTGTCTGGCAGTGACTTGTGAAATGGCCACAGAGCCATTTTTGAGATGCTGCTCGTGTTCATGGGTGCTTCTGGTTTGATGGAGCAAGCAAATACTTCGCAGGAGGATGAGGTGTAGTTAAACTGAAGGGATAAAGCCTTTGGTTCCTTCCTTCTCCCACGATTTTACTTCTAGGTTAGAGACCTTCCTACCACTGGTCTGGACCTTAAATCCCCCATCTGTTGTAAAACTTGCTTAGTTGATTCAAAAATGCTGCCAGATGAAGGAAGCTAAGTAAATCTCAGTTTTTATTCAGAGTAATTAGTTCTGAGCTGTTCTTAAAGAGCAAAGTTACTACTTTAATACATTCCCGTCCGGACCTCTGAAGTTGAGCCTGACTTTTGGAAGTAGCTTGCAGCTCTGCAGAGTTTAAGCTCTTCACCATTTCCAATGCATTACTACTACTTTATGGAACCATTTTTCTAGCATTTTTCTGGGAGGCAAACTGGAAGCCTCCCAGAAACAGCACTTATTATTGTTGCTTTAAACCAGCTATTTAAACTTACTAAGGGAAGGATTATCAGAGAATTCGCCAATCATAGGACAAAAGACACTACAGCCGTCAGCCAAAAATAGTTTAACATGCTTATATGGCACTTAAGTGACAGCAGTAGAGAAACCCAGGTTTTGGAGCTGCTTGTTCAGGTAACCTCAGAATCTCTGAAGACAAGGGCTACAAAGGATTCAAATCCAGTATTTGCAAGAGTGGGCATGTTTTGAACATGTCAGCCCAAATCCTTTCCTCTGCCTGGCTTTCACTAGGTGCCTCTGGGCTCTCTAGCCAAGATCCCCAGGTGGTGCTCAAACAGCATCACCAGGGACACTGCAGAAGGGAGGGAAAACCACCACCCTCTGATCATGGTGGCTATCAGGTGGTTCTTGTTGTTTTCCTTAGTTGTGGGTGGGGAGTTTGGGTGGTTGGTTTTGGAGGGTTGTTTTGGTTTTTTAAAAACCAGCCCCTTTCATGTAGATAATCTTCAACACAAGGGCTTGACCAAGATTTGCTCATGTAACTTTCTGGTCAGAAGCATTTCTTATGCCCTCCCACGTATGTGCACATACTCACCCGTCACTGCCATGCTGTTCTGGTAACAGCCCTAACAGACAGCTTATTCCATTTAGGGAAATCTTTGTGCTCTACGTTCTTTTGCCAATTATAAGCTGCATCGCCATGAAAGGAGGTTGCCAGCACATTTCTGCTCTCAAGCATAGGAAGGGCCCAGTGCTCCGTTGCCTTGTACTTTACACACCTGTGCTCAACGGCCGTAACACCACCACCACCACCTAACATCAGCCTTTGCAGGCAGCACAATACAATAAACTGCAGAGGAAAACTAGGCATAATATTTCACATATAAAACTTTCTCAAAATTCCACCTACTTTCTAAGAGGACAGAGCCACTAGTACTTTGAACGAACAACTGAACTGGGAAGATTTATTCTTTGGGACCATAAACTTAAATTTAAACAGTGCTAAGACACCAGAGAATCTGGTTTTGCTCGGGTCTAATAGCTATTCCTGTAATGTCAAGGAGTTTCTTTTTCAGAGGCTTGACTTCAAACACCAGTAAGCAGAGGTGATACCAGTGTTCTCAGTATTAGTGGTGGAGAAACAACCTCTGTGAACTCTGCTAGAAGTTTTATCTGAATTTGCATACAGTCTGGTTTCACAAACCCTAACAAGCCTAACACCGAGAGGAGTTTATAATGAGGAAAATCAATCTATCATCACTGTTGCCCTCTATCCCCCTGCCCAACTGCTAGGTGTTGCGACGCAGACCCAACCTATTTCCCAAGGGAACCAGCAAGACAAGACCTTAGCACCAGCCAGAGCTTTAGCCAAGGAGCACTGCAGGGAGGAACCCCCAGCCAGGGAGCGGGGCTGTACGTGGGGACAGGCAGCAGCTCTGCTTCTGCCAGACCCGTCCAGACTAGCCTGAAATCTCCTGGCTCTTCTTAACTTGTCATCTCACTGCAAGTACCTGCACTCAGTAACCAGCGGAGCTGCCTCAGGAGAGTTTTTCAGTGCGTGAAAGTCTTACTTCCCCCATATTGCATTTATTCTGAGATTGTGAAGGGCTTGTTTGAGCTCCGAGCCCTGAAAAGCCTTTCGCCAGATTTAGCCACAATATTATAGATGAAGGGAGAAAGCGAATCAAAAACTCCAGCTAACAAAACATTGGGGGCACATTGTACAGTTTGTGATTCCACACATCAGTTCACTTGTTTTTTCCCCCAGGGTCAGCTGAACGAAGATAAACTGAAGTGTAAACTACAGGCACTCGAAAATCAGCTGCAGGCCTGCACCCAGGTAATGTCTGATTGCTAAGAAAAACACAGGTGAAGAAATGCATGAAAACAAAATACCAAACCATGTAATTAGGTCAGGTCTCAGTTTCTAGAGCTATCTGATAAGATATGGATCTGAAAATGATTTTTCCTCTTTGCTGAAGCAATGCTTGTCAGCAAATTAGCAGTAGCATTTACACACTCTGGATTTGCTAATATTCAGGCTTAGCAAGAATAGGAATATGTCAAATAAAACCCTTCAAGCACTTTAATTCTTCCTGCAAAGAGTTACTCAAAGGAGTGCGTGAAGAAGATCCTGATAGAGATGGAGGACCAGAAGCAGACCTATGAGCAGAAGGCAAAAGAGGCTCTTCAGAAGATGCTGGAGGACAAACTCCAAACAGAGCAGCAGCTGCAAAACTCTCAAGTAAGCAACGTGTTTTACACCTGGCTTTGCTTTAACTGAGTCCAACTGGGACAAAGGGCCCCCACATTTCAGGGGAAAGGCAATGACTAGCTTGCCATTAGTAACAATGGGGTTTTTTAGCTACTGAGCAAAGTCCAAAGCAGCTTAGCGGCAACCTGCACGCATTTTGTGAGCCATACATCAGGTTATTAAAACCAGCACACAGCTGGGGAAACATACTGCTGCTGGGCAGTTTTAAATGTAATCCCTTCTCCCCATTCCCTGCTCTGCACACACAGACATCCAGGGCACGAGCTCTCCAGAGAGGCTTTTTCTGGAGTTGCTCTTTTATATGAAAGTGAATTTTCCCCAAGAGGTAGCAATTTGCTTTGACCCCCAGGATAACTGGCGTTTTCAGAAAACCAAGTTAAGTCTTATCCCAAATACTACCAGGCTTCTAAATCCTCCCGGCAGCAGAGGAACTTGGGTTCCATAGCAAGCCCTCTGCCCGTGTTTGCCATCAGATGGCATCAGATCCACGCAGGTTATCATCACCCAGCCCCACGCGCAGGCCAGCTGATGTGAGTGCCCCTGGACCTTGTCGAGGGCAGCCTGGCACGGTCCTGGTGGGCAGCAGGTCACAGCCCACCCGCGGGTCCTCGTCTCCTCCACAGAGAAGCCTGACAGCAACCAGAGAGGACCTTGCCTTCTGGAAAGAGCACTACAGCACACTCAAAGCTGAATTGACCAAGATGACCACGGCGCACACCGAGCTCGAGAGCAGCTTCCACGTTTTGCAAAGCAAACTGCAGGTACGCTTGTTCCCCGCAGGAGCGGCATCCGCGGGGTTCGCATCTTCCAGTTCGCGAGCAGCGGAGCCCCCAGGGCGTGATCGCTTTATACCAAACCCCGCTCAATGAAGCACAGTGGTTACACATGCAGCCTCAGTTGCGCGAGCAACAGCTCTCAGCTTGGGGCTGCCTTTTGTTGCCCGAAAGCTGGCCGATGCCGCCTGCTCGCGGGGTGCCGGGGCTGGGCTGATGCCGGGGCTCTTCTCGCCCCCAGCGAGCGGACGCGCAGAACGAGCAGCTCCAGCAGGCCCTGCGCAGCCTGCAGAGCGAGCACGCCGCCCTCCACCAGCGAGCCAGCACCTTGCAGGAGGACAACGACCTGAAGGCTGAGCACATCAGCGCCATCGAAGGTATCGCGTGCAGGGGAGCAGTGGGGGTCTGTCCTCCGAGTGACCAGAGGGTATGAGGAACCCGGTCTTAAGACCCTGGGCCATGAAGACAAGCACACACACGTGCTAAGGACCCTCTCTGAACATGCTGCACATCTCAGCTTGCTGAGAAAGCCTCTGGTTTCCAAAGGGCTCCTGAAGTCGCTTCCAACTAGATTAAAGGACTTCAGAGAAGTGAAATTACTTTTTTTTTTAAAAGAAAGGATGGAATGAGATACCTAGGGGGAAAAAAAAAATAATCAAAAGATAAGTTCTCATCAAAGCTGAGGACTCTTGCATCCTTGTCAGACCCACCAAGCACAGCAATACAAGCCCACTCAGTCGGCGGGGCATTGCCTGTTACTGACTGAGGTGCTGCTGCGGGGTGGCGGATATAGATATGAACTAAGAGCGTCTTAAAGCACCAATTCAGAGGCAGGGAGACTCACACATACTTCACGCGGCTATTTTAAAACACAATTAAGGAAGAGTAAATGGGTGGCAGTTCTATCTTCGTAACAGGTCTCACACAAACACCTTTAAAATAAACCATAAATTAATAGAAGGCAAGGCACACTGGAAAAAGCTACCAAAACCGAAAGGGCCATAAAATCATGTCCCTTGTGAGAAGGCAGTTCAGTGCAGCCAACAATATCCACTCCACTTAACACGCGCGGAGAAAGGGAAAGCTGCCATCCTTGCACAAAGATACACAGAGATTTACATCAACCTTCATTTTCTTCTTATCGTTATTTCAGATAAATTGCAAAAAGAACAAAATCAGAAGGTAACGCTGGAGGCAACAGTCAGCCTTTTGCACAGTAAGTAACGCAAAGGAGCGCAAAGCAAGAGATCGGCGCTCACACTGCGGACGGTAACGGTGGCTTTCCACGTTCACAGACTTGATGCGGAACCAGACCAGCGAACAGAAGACGCAGGAGGTGACGGTGCAAAGGAAAGGTCAGCAAACTTTGTAACTCCCACCTAGCACTCCTCTCACTGGCTACAGGAACGTTAGACCTGGCTCTAGGAGAAATCTACAGTGGTTTAGAATAAAAGGATTATTTAAAGCTGCACAAAGCAAGTTAATTCTATTTTGCTAGTTAACATTAAATGTAAGTATATTTATGATGGCAAATACTTTAAAAAATAAATGTATTTCATTGCAAATTCTACCTCAGTGGCCATGCCATTTTTTTCCCCAAGCAAAATACATTGCAGTTTGTAATTGCAACTCCAGCTGTACTTGAAAAAAGGTAATAAAAGGCATTTTAACTCTCCCTCCCTTCCATTTCTGGCAAATAATTATAAATATTCCTCTACAGATTATTAACTTGTAGCTACAGCAGAGGCAGGCCCACGATAACTGACTCAGCTCTTGTGCATAGCACACAAATATTAACTCTAAACTGTGCTGAGTAAACAAGCTTTAAAGCAAACTGAAAGCCTGGACCTGTTTCTCATCAGAAGCCTGACTGTTTTCTAGACCAGGTTTTCACCACGCAGACCCCACCTCTCACTCCTGCCAAGGAAAAACAAAACTCTCTGTTAGAGCACCTCAAGGAGGAGGAGGAGGAGGAGGGAGAAGAAAGTCTGAAGGATGAGATGCAGAAAAGGACATCCCAGCTTACAGCCAAGGAGAACGAGGTGAGGAAGTCACTGAATCACAGCTGGGACCAAGTTCCCGGCTGGGGAGCGAGCTGCCGGTGCAAGTGCTCCAGCAGCAGCACGACACGACGCACCAAAGCTCCTGGCAGTAACCCGAGCGTGGCATCGCCTGTAAGAACTACCACTGATGAATTGTTATCCCGATACCAGGCTCGGCTAAACCCCAGATGCAGCGCCTGTGAGCAAGGGCAGGGCACCAGCAGCCCGGCACCGGGGACTGTAGCAGTAGAGCCCTCTCCATACAAACCCATTTCTGCTTTCACAGACAGGAAAGCCTCAACAGGCTGGCAGGGAAAAGCCACAGCCACACCTTAAGAGCTGAAGGCCTGAGCACAAAGGAAGGAGAGGAGGAAAAAAAGGCTTGCAACTAACAGGAAGGGTCTGCTAACAAAAGCAACGCCCTTACAACTGGACTGCAAAAAACCTCAAAGCTTTCTGACCTCTTGCATGCACTTTCCCATCTAAAAGACACAAGACTGGTAGCACAAACCATGCCCTCTGCCAACCAACAGCCCCACAGTTCTTACAGCCATACTCAGAGAGCAAGGGTTTATAAAAAAAGGATTTCTAACTTACCTTAGCAGAGCTTAGAGGCACACAGGAGTCAAGCTTGTCCTGCTGACACACTAGTGAGCACAGGACCACCACCTGGGGAAGGGTTTTGTAAAGCACAATCACAGCAAAAGGGAACAGCTGTGGGGGGCCCAGCTGCCCCCACGGCGGCTCTTGCAGCCCCCTCCACATTAGCCTCCTTCCGCAGCTGCTGCGGCTACCGCACCGCTCGCCGGGCAGGCAGCGGGGTCTCGCGCTGCGTGGCCGTTTGGACCAAAGACGCTCCCCGGGTTTTGGGGTTGTGCAGCGCAGCCAAGGCACCTGCCCCGTGTGTTCCGTGTCTCAGAGGGTCTAAAGGGCTCTGCAATTGCTCTTGCAGTCAGTGAAGTGCAGACTGAATTTCAGAATGAGAGGCAAACCCTGCCACGAGTTTGCACTCCACGTCTGCTTCCTGACCTGCACATTTCTATTGTCATAAAAAATAAAAATAACTATTGCTTCTTTCTCCCATGTGATGTGAAGATGGCAGCAAAGCCAAGCAGGTCACGGGCTGGTACCCAACTGGGCACTGCCTCTGTCACCACACTCCCAGTAACGCTGAGATCTGCTCTGTCCCCTATAGGTATACATGGGCACGCAGGTAGCAGAAGCGAAAATCTCCCGTCACTGCGGTGCCCGTGCGTGGGCGAAGCGCTGCAGCCGCTGCGGGAGCCCTGCCACCCTCGGTGCGTACAAGAGCAAGGGGGTCCCTCCTGCTAACGGCCCCTCGCTCTGCTTGCAGTGCACGGAGCTGCGCTCGGAGCTGGAGGCCCTGAGCGAGGAGTACCGCTCCTGCCTGACCAGGCTGCGCCAGTGCCGGGACGAGCTCAACCACTTCCAGAGCGAGCAGGCAAAGGTGGGAGGCATCCCTCGCCCCGACTCCTGTTGCTTTCAGACCGAGGCTGTGGATCGGTCTGGGAAAAGTTATTCCATTTATTTGTGCAGTGCGGAAAGATGAACAATGTGTTTGCTGGGGATGAGATGAGAAGTTTCTTCTCCCCACCGATCTCCTAGTAACGCTTGCTTCTCCTTGCAGAGGCGGTGCAATCACTGGGTCCCTCTCTTGGTGGCAGTGACAGCAATGGCCATAGCCACCTTCCTCGCAAGTTACAGACCGTGAGGGACCTTCTCAATGACTGACCTCACTGCAGGAACTGACTTCTTCTTCACCAACAGCAACGCACCCTCGCCGCAGCGCGCTGGCTGCTGTTTTGTACCTGCCCGTTGGGTTCATATCCTGAGCTGGCCTCACTCCAGACAAACTCCCGCGGCCCCAGTAAACGCCAGCTCACCCCTTCCCTTGGCTGCTGTGGTTATTCTATGTCAGTTGAAGGTTGCGCTGCCCAGTCCCTGCAGCGCTGAGGGCCAAAGCCACCCCAACCACCGCTCCCGGGCTCGTGCAGGGCGGGAGGGACGGGCCATCCCGTGCCCCTGGGATCCAGCCCCTCTGCTTTTCATGATCAGTGGCTAAGAGTACTACAAAACTCTCGTCCTTTATTTATTGCCTCCCTAAATGTGAGGTATTCGACCTCGGACCATTTTTACTGACATCTGACAAAGAAACCCAGCTCAGGGAGGTTTTTTAGCACAGTCCCCTCGTACTCCTCCCATGCACTGCCTGTCCTCAGCAGTTTTCCCACCTCCCTCTCTCCGGGCCCAGTTCAGACCACCAGTCTTTGAGCCTGTCCCATGGCCAAGCATCCCACAGCCGTATCTTCTTCCCTTTCACTGCCAGCACCACATTAATTCGACACAGACCGGGGTTTTAAGCCCCTTTTGGAGCTGCACTGTGCAGGTTTTACAGTAGCACTTGCCCCTCGTTCAAGTGCAGGCTCAGCTACACGCGTGACACCACCTCGCACGAGAAGTATGATACGGAGCCTACAATAAACTTCACAAATTCAAAATATCATGGCGTTCAAATTTTTTATTAACCCTCAGCTGTTCGCAGCAAATAAATGTACCCTGGCTTTACAGGGCGTGCTCCGCAGTCTGGATGGAGGCTGCAGAGCGGCTGTGAGCGCGTACATCCACACACTGCTCTTCTGGCAAGTACACGTAGTTGATTTGCAACTGGCCTACGAGGTCGGGGGCCCGAGATCGTCAAAATTCAAAGCCTTTGCTGCTCATGGGCCTCTTGAGAGCCTCAGTAGGCTGTGCATACAGGAACTGGATCTCTCGCCTTGGTCCCTGATGCAACTGAGGCCAAACAGGTACGAGTTTGCGTTTTACAAGGCAACCACTGGAAGAGACACCACCTCGCTCGAAATGCGGAGATCTACAAAGTCATTCTGCACGCTGAAGGCCTCCTTCAGCTCATCGCACCAGGCGTCCAGCACCTCCTTCAGCTCCGCGCAGAGGCTCTCCGGGACGCTGAAGGAGTAGATCTGGACCCCGAAACCGTCCCTTATCCTGCGGCAGGAGGCCTGGGCCGTGAACACCCTCAGCGGCGTCAGCGCCAGGCAGTTCTCAGCACCCTCCTCAACGGAGAAGGCGTACGCCGCCGGGTAGCCCAGCAGCACCCCGACGACCGTGCAGAGGTTCCAGCCCGCGGGGACAACCTCGCTGGAGGACACGGGGCCGGTGGCGGCGGCCTCGGCGGCCCCTAGGTGGGCAAGGAGGGCGGCGAGGTGGCCCCTGATGGCCTCGGCCTCCGCCGGCCCGCAGAGAGCCGGGCGCTGCCGCCCCGCTGAGACATCCACGAAGGGCGCGGGGCGAGCACGCAGCACGGCCGCCAGCCTCCGCCGGGCGAGCCCGGGGTGCAGCAGCAGGGCCGAGCCCTCCACGCCCAGCAAATGGAGGCGGCGAGGGGCCAGCCCGGCCTCCCCGAGCCGGGCCAGGTACCGCCGCAGCTCNCCCGGGCCCGCCCGGGAAGGCCGCTCCGCCCGGAGCCGGGCTGGCTCGGGCCGCAGGGGCTTCGCCGAGGGAGATGCCGTTTAGGAGCAGGTCGTTGCCATCATCCTCGAGCAGAGCCATCGCCCAGCTTTCAGAGCTGTAGCATGAGCGTGCTTTCAGCTTCAGCTGGCTCCTCAGCGTGTGCAGAGCTGTTTATTTTACATGTGTATCACAGAACCCCAGCACGGCG
>VZTV01044362.1:810-10999 GCA_013400875.1 Anhinga rufa | reverse complement strand
TCCAGGTCCAGCGTGTCCTGGCTCACGGGCGGCAACCGAGCGGCCACCGGCATCAGCCGAGCCATGAAAACCGTCTGCCGGGCAAGCGAAAGGCTCCTGACACCGGGCGAGGGGACGCTGTTTAAAATCCTCTGTACAAAGCAGCCCCAGCTCTCCGCTCCCCACCCTCCCCCCCAATTAAATAACCACCAGTGGCCGCTGCCGGTCCATAAAATATTATTGTCAATAAATAAACGAGCGCCGAGGGGGGGACGGGGCTGCTCACACGGGCAGGACGGGCCCCAGCGAGCGCTCCTCGGCGGAGGGCAGCTCGTGCGCCCGCTCCGGGGCTTGCTCCGGTGGCACGGGGGACGGGGAGCGCGGGTGGCGGGGAGCAGCCGCCGCTCGGCAGCCCTCGGAGGACGGCGCGGCCTCCGGGGACGAGGGGGGATTTTTGGATGCTTCCCCCTTGCTCGGAGCAGCGGTGGCTCGGCTGCAAGTCACCACGGGGACGGGGAGGACGCCGAGGTCCTTCTCGCCCGGGCAGGAGGACGGTGCCGGCGGCTCCGCCGGGCCGCTCTCGCCCTTGGCGCCCAGCACCGGCCTCTGCTCCACCTGGTAGTAGACCACGGACCCATCGTTCAAGTAGGGCTGGTCGCCCACCGCCGAGGCCGCCTGCTCCGAGCCGTCGGCGAAGCAGAGGACGGACGAGCCCGGAGGTAACTGGGCTTGGATGAGGATGGGGGCGGCGAGACCTGGGCACAAACCCTCCGGCACGGCCAGGGGCTCCTCCAGGATGCAAACGCCCAAGCTCTCCACGCCGGAGCCATTGCTGGAGTCTTCCTCAGCCTTCAGCCTCTCCAACTCCTCCGCCGTTTGCAGGTGCATGACGGCCGTCTCGTTCTCCGCCATGAACTCCTGGAAGTCCTGCGTTTCGGCCGGCTGCGGCCCCAGCCAGTCGCCGGCGGCGCCGTGAGCGGCGGCTGCCTCCTCCTCCGGCGCCGATGGCCGCCCGCCCTGACGCTTGTTCTCCAGCTCCAGCTTCATGATGGTGTGGAGGTAGTGAGTCCGCACCCGGATGGGATTGAATTCGATCCGACCGGCCATATTACCGCAACCGTCCCGGGAGCAGCCGCAGGGGAAGGACATGCGATCCACCTGGCAGGGAGACGGAGACGTGGCAGCTCCAGGATCCCAAAGGGTCCCTCCCCAGAGCCTAAAATCCATCCCAGCGCTGCCTGACGTCGGGAATTTGGCGCTGGGGGAGCGTCCCCAAAACATGCCAGAGCTGCACCCCGGCCCCTCCAGGAGCAGCCAGCACCCAAAGAGAGCGCGCCGGCACCGGGATGAGCCCCGGCAACCCTGTTTCGCCGCCAGCATCTCCTTCCCCAACTCACCTGGCATTTAATCCCTGCCTGGCTGCAGGCACAGGCCTCCGGGTCGCAGTAGAGGCGGCAGTCGCAGCCGCACTCCTCCCGGGACAGGCGGATGGCCCGCAGCTCCTGCTTCTCCTCGGCGTCGATGCGGTGAACGCCGGAGGCTCGCAGCAGAGCCCGGCGGCGTTTGGTGGGCAGCGGCTGCAGGAAGAAATAGTCGTCCACCTCCACGTTCTCCACGTCGATGTCGTCGTCCGATACATCCTCCAGCGTCAGGCCCTCCGCCTCCTCCGACTCCACCGTGCCGTTCTTGGTGAGCTGCGGGGCAGTGGGGCAGAGTCAGTGCCCCCCCCGGGGGGACGCCGAACCCTGGCGACGAGGCGGATGGAGGATGTACGTCCCTCCGTCCGGCTCCTGGTCCCCTACCGACCACCCACCACCCAGCTCAGAGCCTTCCCCGGCCCCCCAGCACCGCGCAGGGCCCAGCATGGCGAGCTGAGCCCTCTTCCCCACCAGCCACGCTGCTGGCAGGCTCGTGGCAGTTTATAGGAGAAGGGAGGGGGGCGGAAAAGAAACTAATAAAAGAATTCAAAGCAGAGAATCCCCTTTCCCTCTTCCCTCTGCTACAGCGCCCTGTAAATAGCAGATAAAAGGAGGTCACTGCTGCTTAAAATACCAGGGTCCTGGGAGAGCGGAGCTGCAGAGCATCCCCCACCCCTTGTCCCTGGGGAAAATGAGGTGTAAAAGGAACGGAGGGGCCAGAGCCAGATCCTGCAACGCGCCTTCACCTCCCTGTGCTGGGCCTTCAACCTCCCCACGCACGGAAATATCCCCAGATCTCGGCACTGAGGATAAGGGGGGGTGCCCAGCCCTCTGAAAGCTGGCACATGGGGAGGGAGCAGGTGGAGGGGTCCGCGGCCGCCTGAGGAAGTGGTGGAAAAGCCTATGTTTAAAAAAAATTTAAAAAATACAGAAAGGAAAGAGGCGGCACGCAGGATTTGCGCCCCTTTGGCCAAAGCAGGGTGTCACGGCAGCGGGAGCTGGATCGCAGGCCCTGCAGAGCATCCCACTGAGCAGAGCCCAGCCTCCGGGCAATGCCCGAGGACGCAGACCCAGCCCTGGGACAGGCTGGGAAACAGGCAGAGCTGCCCGAGATCCTGATCTTCCCCCTACACAGCCCGGCTGCCTCCTCCCAGACTGGAATTTCTACCAGCACGGACCTGGTGAGGTTTGGCCGACAGCTCCGAACCCAGCACAGGTTGATGCTGCCCAGCCGGGTCCAGCATCGACACAAAACAAGAGGTAAAAGAAATAAAAAGGAAGAGTTTAGCGGCGATAAATCCATCCCCAGCCGATGTGAAACGGCAGCCTGGACCTCCCTCCTCCGACCTGGCTTATGCTCGAGCTCCACCAAAGCCCAGCGAGGTGCTGCCCGGCTACGGCATTGCCCAGATTTCACCAGCGACACCCCGCTTCCCTGGCAATACCTTCATTTTCTTGGCGTGGAGTTTCTCTTCCTTGAGGTGCTCCCGTAGGATCTCCCGGTGATTCACCTCCTGCTCCTGGGCGAACTCGCAGAGTGTGTAGCGGCGGACGGAGTTGTGGCGTTGGGCCATGCCCAGGGAGCTGCCGCCCTGGCTGGGGACGCTGGTGAAGCCCTGGCGCCGGGCGAAGTAGTAGACGGTCACTTGGTCGAAGCGGACATTCTTCCTGCGAAGCTGCTTCTGCCGCTTCAGGATGGAGGTGGCTGTGGGGCGGGAAGCCAGAAGGGGGCTGTTAGCAGCAAAACCCCCCTCCTGGGAGTCCCACAGAGACCCCCACCCCGCTGGAAAGTGGCTTTTCTGCTCCCCGGAGCAGGTTGAGCTCATGCTGGTGGCCCTGAGCTGGCTGTGGGTGACGGCTGTGTCGCACGGGCTGCGCTCTTACCTCCGATGCCACCTAGACCAAGCCCATCAACCCCCATGGGCCTACACCATCGTCACCCCCTTCAGCCACCAGGACGTCCCAGTAGGGGCGAATGCTGGGAGGGGGATAGAAGAGGACCAGGATGGACTTTGGACAACGAATTTGGGGTCTAATATTTGAAAGTATGTATTGTGTGAGGTTCAACAAGGGCAAGTGCCGGGTCCTGCCCTCGGGTCACACCAACCCCAGGCAGCGCTCCAGGCTTGGGGAGGAGCGCCTGGAGCTGCCCGGCGGAGAAGGGCCTGGGGGTGCTGGCTGGCAGCGGCTGGGCATGAGCCAGCAGCGTGCCCAGGTGGCCAAGGGGGCCAACGGCATCCTGGCTTGTGTCAGGGGTGGTGTGGCCACAGGAGCCGGGCAGGGATGGTGCCCCTGTGCTCGGCACTGGTGAGGCCGCCCCGCGAATCCTGGGGTCAGGTTTGGGCCCCTCGGGACAAGAAGGACATGGAGGGGCTGGAGCGTGTCCAGAGAAGGGCAGCGGGGCTGGGGCAGGGTCTGGAGCACAAGTGTGCTGGGGGGCGGCTGAGGGAGCTGGGGGGGCTCAGCCTGGAGAAGAGGAGTCTGAGGGGAGCCCTCATCGCTCTCTGCAGCTGCCTGAGAGGAGGCTGTGGTGAGGGGGGTCGGTCTCTTCTCCCAATAACAAGCGATGGCACGAGAGGAAACGGCCTCAAGCTGCGTCAGGGGAGGGTTAGATTGGGTAATAGGAGAAATGCCTTCCCTGACAGAGCGGTCAGGCCCTGGCACAGGCTGCCCAGAGCGGTGGGGGAGTCACCGTCCCGGGGGGTGTTCAAACACCGTGCAGACATGGCCCTTGGGGACGCGGTTTAGGAGCCTGGGGGTGTTGGGGTGATGGTTGGACCTGATGGTTCTCGAGGTCTTTTCCAACCCTAACGATTCTATGAAATTCCCCGGGGTCTGGCACGACCCGCACTCGTAGGACCGGCGATCAGGTCTCTGCTCATCACCCCAAACGCTTTATAAGGGATGACGAAGGGAAGAGCGGAGCCAGCCCCGCATCCAGGCCCCTCGCGCTCGGCGGCAGAGGCGCTCGGAGGCCGGGAGCACGGACGGCGACCGTCCCCGGCCACTCACGTATGAAGCCGGTGGAGCTGGAGGGGTTGACGCTGTCGCAGCTATCGGCGCTGTCGCTGTTGGAGATCTCGTCGTCCGAGTTGGAGCCCGGCGAGCCCACGTCCGCATCCTCAAACTTCCTCTTGAGGCCGGCGCTCGCGATCGCATCCATTTGGCCACGGTTCGCATGGAGAGCCGGCGGGCGGCAAGGGGGGGGCTCTTTGCCACCAGCTCTGCGGCGCCGGCCCCCGGAGCTGCCGGCGGGCTCACCGCGGCCCTGCGGAGAAGGCGAGAGCTGTAACGGCATTTCGGATATCAGCCAACGTCGCTCGGGATAACCAGGAAAGGTTTCCCTGACTCTTAAGAGCAGCTTTTCCCCCACCCCGGATAAAGCCTCCGATCCCCGACGCGTGACTGCAGTTCTCCGAGGCGAGCCCATCCTCCCCGCGTCTGGTCTGCTGGAGGGAGCCGCGCACGGTTATTTAATATTATTTAACAATATCCTTTAGTTTTTGGGCAGCCCTGGAGGGGTCAGGTGGCCGGGCAGCGCGACGGCTGCACCTCCCTTCCAACCACACTCTTCTGTTCTAAACCGATTCATAACCGAATTAACCCCAAGCAAAAGGAGACGCCGGTTTTGTAAGGGAAGGAGCACACGCCGCCCCGGCACGGCCCTACAGATTAAAACGATCGCGGGACGTGCCGGGGGTTACCCACCCATTGCCGACGCCAGAGTGGCGGCTCTGTCCGAGCCGTAGGGAGGGAAAAAGCCCTCGTAGGATTTTGCTGGGAGAGTCCCCAGCATTTTCCTGCCCCCTCGTCAATGCCTACGTGCTCCAAAAAAGGCGGCTTGCCCATGGGAAGCCGGGAAACGCTCAGCTCCGGCTTGGGCGAGGAATTTTTGGGAGCCGATCGGGTGGGAAGAGCAGCAAGCATCGCTCCTCATCCTCCCAAAGCTTTCGGGTCACCGCAACACCAGCGGCATTTGCTTTTGAGCCGAGCCCGGGGCATCTCCCCTGTCCCCATCCCCAGGGCTGGGCTGGAGCGGGAAGCCTCCCGGGACGCCCGGTTCCCCCCTGGGGAGCCCAGCACCCACCCGGTGGTGCCATCTCCTCTCCTCTCTGCTTTGTATTCCCTCGGCTCCCACCGCCGTTCTCATGGCAACGGAACAACCGGCTTCGAAAAAAAGCATGCCAGCCGAGGGATCCCTGCGGAACCCTGGGAGGCGGCAGCCTCGGGGGGACCAGAGGGTCTCCGGCTGCGATTCGGGGGCCAACAGCGGCAGGAGGCACTGCCCGCACCCGGAGAAAGCTCGGGGACGGGCTCCGCATCACCTCCGGCGTCTTCAAAGCCGAAAAGGAAACGCTGGCGCCCTTCTTCTCCCCCAAAAAGGATGTGCCGGTGCCAAAGCTGCAGCGGCTCCAGGGCCGTGGCGAAGCCCCCCGGCAGGTGGGATTTCCCAGCCCACGGGTGCCGCACCTTGAGTTTAAATATGTCTTTTTAGTGTTTTTTTTTTTTGTTTGTTTTTTTTTTTTGTGGGCAAATTGCTTCATCCCGTTGCTAAAGGGAGGAAAAAAGCAGCTGTTGAACCAACGAAAGCGTCAGCCTAATTAAGGAGCCGATTTAACGACCCCGATCCCGCACATGATCCAAGGGGAACAGCCGGAGGCAGAAAACATCCGCTCGAGCACCGCGGCCCCGACGCCCCCACCTCCGTCACCCCCAAACGGCCCCGTCTCCGTGTCCAGGAGGTCCCTGGCCGGGCTCCGGCGGGTGCTGCTCATCCCGGGGGGCTCAGCCAAGCCCCCCCGGCCCCGCTCCCGCTCCGGGGGTCTCTGATGATCCCGGCTGGGCTGCCGCCTTCGTTGGCCTCGTTTTAGGAAGGAGATAATTAACGAGGAGAGTCTCTGCCATTCCTCCCATTCCCTCTGAAGCAAATCTTCAAAATATCACCTAAAACCCCCTCTCCCTCGGGCACTTATGGCGAGGAAAATCAGCGACAGCGTCCGGGTGGACACCCCCTCCCGCGGCACCGAACTCCCCGGGACGGGGACCCGACCCTTCCACCCTTCCACCGGGAGAGTTGGACTCGATGATCTTAAAGGCCCTTTTCAACCATAAACGATTCTACGGTTCTCGTTAATCGTGTTCCTCGTACAGGACCCGCTCGCTGCGCTGGGGCGGGTCGAAACCGCCCCGGAGCTGGGGGAAAAGCAGCCGCAGCCAGCGAGGCGGGCGCCTACCCACTGCCGGGTGCTGCCGGGGCCGAGGACGCGGAGCCCGGAGCGGCAAGGAGCTCGGGGAGCCGCTGCAGGGGCCGAGGCAGCCGGAAAATGAAGTCTTCATCTCATTTCTCCGAGGTAGAAGCTCCCCTACCCACGTGGGCATCCTCCTCCTCCTCCAGTGGCGCGGCGGCAGCTGCCCCCGTGCGATGCCAAGGCCAGTTTAATTCATTTATTAGCTCAAATTACTCTTCTTTTTGAAATAAACCCCCCACTTTTGAAAAGAGCCAGGGCGCAGAGGCGAGCCTGGCAGCTCCGAAGCCCGGAGCCGTCCCTGGAGCCTCGGCCTCGCGTCGGACTGGGCTCGGCGGCAGGATTCCGGCCCCGGCTTAAGCGAAGGTTTAAGGAGAGATGGGGCAAAGAGCCGGCGTGCTCCGTACGGCAGCGACGCTCCTCCCGGCCTCACCCCGCCGGGGAAGCCTCTCCTCCTCCCTCCTGAGCCAAAGACACAGCCAGGGAAAAAAATAATAGAATAAACCTATTAATGACGGCGGAAAGAGTGGGGGGAAAAAAGGAAAATAAGCTGTTTGCAGGTTTTGTTCGGTTTTTAACTGGAGATAAAGCCCCGAGGAGGGGATTTGGGTCAGGGGAGGGAAAAGCTCGACTCCAATACTGCGAGGAAGCAGCCACGCACCCCCTGCTCCCCCTCTTTCTGCTATTAAACCACAGCAAAAGGAGCTCAACCAAAAATATTATTTTTTTTTTCCACGTCAGCCGTTGCTGGAATTGCCTTTGGGAGCGGGGAGGGGTTCAGGAGAGGGTCGGGACTCGCGTGATCGCGGCTGCAAAGAGCCTCCGGAGACGGGGCCGGTTCAGCCACAGGGCTCCAAGATCCCATCGGGGAAAACCCGCCGGCTCAAAGTTCATCCGAGGTTCGTTAACCAGGCCCAGATCCTCACAGGTAATTAATGCTGTCGTCCTGCAAACCCCCCCCCCACGCTCCTGGTCTGCCGGTTCCCAGCTTTCGGGAGAGGAGGAAGGACGGGAGCGTCCCTTGGGGAGAGATGGTGACGCCAGCGCTCGGCCGCCCTCGGTCCACGTCCCACTCACGGGCTTCATTTTCCCTCCCGTGACTCCGGCATCGCCGCTGGTGAGCCTCGATCCACGTCGGACGCGCTGCCGGGCGGCTCCTCCGCCGTAGCGTGTCCAGGCGGAGGCGGAAACAGCAACTCCGGAGCGATGAGCAGTTTTATTTCCAGATATTCGGGGTAATTAGTAACTACCAGGCGGGGACCCTCTGAGCGTCCTGCCGGTTCCGTGATCCTCTGGATTTTGTGACGGCTCCCAAAAATCACGCGTGGATCAAGGGTAACGTGGAAGACGCTCACAGTTTCCTCCTCGGATTTACTCCCCTCTACAAACCGCCTTAACTGCATCCCTCCAGCATCGATTTTTTTTTTGGGGGGGGGAGGCTGGTTCAAATAAGCTTCCCCTAAAAAGCAAGAGCCAAAAGCGGATCCTGACAAGGCCTCCCGGGGCATCGGAGGTGTCAAACACAGGGACGCGGGATTATTTCAGCAGCCGGACGAGGAGCGGGCGGGAATGACATGCAAGAAGGAAGAAAAGAAATATATATATACAGGGAGAGACGCCCGGGCTAAGCGGGAGCCCGCCGGGCATCGGAGGAGCATCCCGACCCCGTCCTGGTTGATAACGGGTGTGTTTAGGGCCGGATCATGGCACGCACGGTAAAGCCAGAAAAATATAATCGAGGAGTAACCGAAGGAGCCCATTTTATTCCGTTGCAGCGCTCGGCGTCTCCCGGGAAGGCGACGCTGGAGCGCAGAGGCAGAGCCGGCGGCTGGAAGGAGCCGGGCTGCAATTTCANCCCCCTCCGCCCCCCAAGATAAGGACAGCTCTCAGCAGCGATTTCAACCCAAAAATGGCTCACCCGCGGGGTGAAACCCACCCAAAAAGGGGCTTCCCCTCCGGCAGTCGCCCCCCGGCTCGGCTCTCTCCCTCGTCACCAATTATGCAGCAGGATTAACGCTGCCGGGGATGACATGGCAGCATCGCTGCAGAGCATCAGGCCGCGACGCCGGCGGGGAGCGCGCCGAGGTGCCCGGCACCCCCCGCTCGCCGCCGGCCCCAAAACGCAACCGCGGCCCTGTGGCTTTGCGGTCGCGTGGGATAAAACACCCTCCGGCACTCCTCGGGAAGCGGAAAAGCAGCTCCCACCATCACCCCGAAGCCCCCCGCCCCGGGGCGCACGGCAAAGCCTCGACCCCGCTGAGGGTGGGGAAAGAGGCGTTCATCGCCGAGGGAGAGCGAACAGAAACCCACGGGGAACCCGAACGCGCGCTCCGTGCTTCCTCCGAAGAGCAAATAAAGCAGCTCACCTCCTCAAGGACGGCCGACGGGACAGGGAGCCCCCGCGGCACCCCCCGGGGCGGCACGAGGGCTTTGGCTTAGCTCCGGCACCGCTCGGGAAGGGTCCGGCACCGCTCGAGCACGTGCCGGAACACGTAAACCCACCTCTGAGGGGGCAAAACCCCTCACGCTCGATAATCACTGCAGAATTAAACCAGAAGCCGACAAAAATACTCGGATCCGGAGGCACCCCCGGTGCGGAGCGCGGCGCTGCCTGCGCCTCGCCCCCAGGCGTTATCCTGGGGCAGGAATCGGGGCAAACGCTCGTATCGAGGAGCCCAGAAACAAGATTCAATGATTTCTGCCCCGCCGGGACGGCCGCTTGGCCACCGCGAAGGGTGGAGTGGCTCGGCTCATTTATAAATTAGTCGTCGGAGGCTTTTCCCAAAGGATTCGGCCGCTGGGCTCTGCAGCCAGGAGGTTGATGGATTTGCCGGGCTGCGTTTCAGGGATGCTGCGGCCGGTCGGCACGCCGGCGATCCGAGTTCAGCCTGGGTCGGTCGTTACGCCCCCGACACTTCAGCGAGCGAGCGGCTTTGGGTTTTTACGACAAATAGCAAAAGATTCGGTCTCCTCTTCCACGCTACCGCTAACGAACGCAGCTAACGAATAAATCTAGGCTACGGCTCCCACGGCTCGAGCACCGCCGGCGCCGGAGCCTGCGCTTACGCAACCGGCATCGCAATTGGTAGCGATGGGTCTGGGTTGCCGTAGGGCCCCAGCTCGCCTCGGTGCGCCGGCGGAAGGTGGGCACATCTTCCCCCCGGGGCAAGTCAGGACGGAAAAGGCCGGGTCCCAAAAAACCCCCGCCCGCCTCGGTCCCTTGGCCTGTCAGCAGAGCCGAGTCAGAAAGGTGGGTCCAGCCCGCGCCGCGCACGGCGGCTCCGCACAACACCTCGATCCAGAGAGCTGGAAGGTGAAGGCGAGGGAGACCCCGAAGGCGAGGGAGACCCTGAAGGTGAGGGAGACCCCCAAAGATGAGGCTGAGGGACACCCCGAAGATGAGGGAGACCCTGAAGGCGAGGGAGACCCTGAAGGCAAGGCTGAGGGAGACCCTGAAGGTGATGGAGACCCTGAAGGCGAGGCTGAGGGACACCCCAAAGGTGAGGGAGACCCCAAAGGTGAGGCTGAGGGAGACCCTGAAGGTGA
>VZTV01044357.1:0-20552 GCA_013400875.1 Anhinga rufa | reverse complement strand
TGTAGCTTTTTTTTATGGGATATGATGTTATTCTTTTCTTTTACTTCCTGGGACTTGAGTCTTAGACTCTAATTTCTTAGTAGATTTACCTATATGGTGTCATAAACGTGTCTGGCCGGATCAAATGTCTCCATTGTAAATATGCTTCTGGCTCCAGTCACTCATGCTGCAAATTGAAATGTATGAACAGCACTTTGTGGGGAAGCTTTCATAGCTCCTTCATCTGCATTATGCCTGACACTAGCCATCACTGTTCATTTATTTTGTGGTGATCATACAACAGAACACACTAGATGAAATGAAATTTCATATCATAACAGTATCTCTGCCTTTGGGAGCAGTCACTTTCCACTTGGCTTTCCAGGGAGGCAGAAAGAGTATTTTCACCTCCAGTCAATCAAAAAATTTCATTCCACAGCTAAATGCACATCATGGATGGGTTGGTAGGGATTAATTGTCCTACCCATTTTTTTCTTTTAGACTGGGGGAAGGGGAATTGCTAAATGTCCTTCATTCTGGATTAGTGGATCTGAGGGTGCAGAAATATTTATTTCTTCTTTGGACACAGCTATCTTGACTGGTAAGGCAGATAAACCTGTCAGTCTAGATTGGATGAGACCAGTAACACAAATTTGTAGATGAGAAATAACTCTTTGGGTTTTGGTTTTGTGTTGCCTTTTTCCCAGGTCGCTCAAGCCCTCAGATAGATCATTTGAGAAGGAGCCCCACCATGGAACAGGCAGTACAAACGGCTTCAGCCCACTTGCCAACTCCAGCACCAGTTGGGAGGAGGAGTCCTGTACCAGCCAGACCTTTGGTGTCTGCTAGTCAAAAATCATTAGAGAATCAAGAGCACAGACGAGGTAGCTGTGGATGATTTTCATATGACTTATTTTCTTCCATACACATATGAAGTGCTTTTTTTAAAGGGTAACGTGTCGGAGTCTTCCTGCTGTCCATTACTGGTAGACTGGCCACCAGAGACCTGGATTATATATTTCTCTGTAAAGTCAAGCATATATTCTAAATTTTTTTTTCTTTTATGAGTTAAACTTGTGGTTTACTTGTGTAGGTTTGGATTTTTTTGAAATCTGAACTATATAACTATATACCAAAGTATGATCAAAAACTACCTAATTGGATAAACAAATAATTTTTTTATTTCCAACTTTAGCTGAAGCACACAAGGTTTCAAGATCGGAAAATGAACTCAGAAATGAAAACAAACGACAAATTGGTAAATCTTGTTTTGAGAAATAGCTATTACTGTTTTCAGACTTCATTAAGTTTTTTAAAAGTCTGCTAGAATACAGCATTGTGTATAGTTTGCTAAGTGCTAGGACTTTGTTTCTAACATCCAGAAATCTTGCGGTTCAGATTATGGAAATAAAGAATGTATGTATTTAGAATGCTTTCACATAATTGTTTCTAGTGGATAACAATAACTTTGCATTGGGTCAGAACAGTACAAGCTCAAAAAGTCAACATTAAAGAGAAAAATCTCTTCTGGTTGCTCTATATTAAGCAATTTGAATAAAAATGCCAAACCCAAGCAGTATTCATGGATTTATAAACACAGTAGCATGAAATAAAACCTGTTACCTTTCTATGAAAATACTTGACTGTGAAAAGCCACTAACACTTTTAACTCTTCTTCCAAAAGCTTTTAATGACTTCTAGAAAGTCTTTTACTACCCAAGTTTAGTACTAGTATGCTTTCTGTGTCACTGCCATAATTATTGTGAGTTTACAAATTACAAGCTGCTCCAACATGGCTTTTAAGAATAGAAGTGCAGGAAGAGGGTGCATGAAGTCCCAAACGTTTATACCAGGAGTTTGGATTTACAACAACAACAACAACAAAAAACAACAACAACAAAAAACCCAAGAAAACCAACCACCCCCACCATCCTCAGAGAATAAACCCATCCACAAAACACTACAGAATTTCCCTCTTTTCAGTTCCAGGTGGACCTTCAGCACGGAGAGGCCGTGGAGGTCACAGAGGGGGCCGAGGAAGATTTGGTATTAGGAGGGATGGTCCAATGAAGTTTGAGAAAGACTTTGACTTCGAAAGTGCAAATGCACAATTTAACAAGGAGGAAATTGATAGAGAATTTCATAATAAACTTAAACTGAAAGGTAAACCAATTTTTGCTTTAGATTTGAGCATGGAAAAACTGTCTTGCTGTTTTAATCCTACCTTGGAGAACACTTTTAAAAGGCATATCCTTCTAAGACTTGTTTGCAGTTATTAAGAAAACATTTTTTAAAAAAATCAACAAGTGAACTGGGATCAACTATTTAAATAAATATTTGTCAATATTTGAGTTTTGAAGGAATTTTAACTAACAAATAGCATACATCATGTTCTAACAAGTCTGTTGATTAAAAATGAAGGTTACTTGAACAGAAGTCCCAATAGTGTGAATTTACTTTTGAGTTCTGGAAAAGATGCCATAAAAGAAAGCCGGTATTTTATGTTTTCAATAATTAATAGACCAAAAGCAATAAAAAAAAAATCTGAGTTTGGGATCAGAATGTTGCTGGAGGATACACGAGAGTTTCAATTTAAGAAAGTTCATAGCATTTCTTTGCTTTTTACCCTTTTCCAAAGAAACACAGGAGCAGTTCGAATCCATGCTGCCAGCACTTTTGTTTTCTAGCAGGCTTCTGTTTTAATTACCTCATTGTCTTGTGACCAGCCACCTGTTCCTTACATTGCTGCTACTATTTTTGGACAAAATTGTTATGGGTTAAAATAGGGAGTTCCCTATTTCAGTAAATGATTGGCTAAAAGCTGGAAAACAAAAGGTAGGAATAAATGGGCAGATTTCATGGTAGAGAAAAACCACCGGTGGAGTCCCATAGGATTTGTTCTCTGGTGCTTGCCTCTTTTTCTGGATCATTTTTTAAATGAGATGAAAGTTTGCTGTTGATACTGATTTTTTTTCAGAATAATAAAGAGGAAATGGAAAGCTAACCATAAAGAGCTATAGAAATATTTTATGAGACAGTGGTAATTTGTGTGTGTGTGTTTGTGTTGTGGAAGGGTTGAGCTGGTTATTTGAAGTTTATGCACAGCATCATGAGATTGAAGCTGTAAGCATTCAGAAATGAGACTTTAAGATGGTAATAGCTAGTTCTGTTGAACCATCAGCTTCTTTTTTCAGTACCAGTCAAAACAGTAAGTTGAACTTCAGACATTATTAGGAAAGAAATATATCATAAAGTTAGTTCACAGCATAATATCTTGAATGCTGGCCCTGTGTCTCAAATGAGATAACAGCAAAGCCAGAAGACAAAGGAAAAGGGCAGTCATCATCAGCAAAACATCCTAATTTATGTGTCACATTATTTGACTTCCACAGTAACTTTTGGAGGGGTTTTTGTATTTTTGAGCATTCAGTATAGTTTGTGTCTTGTCTATCTGGGAATAAGTTAACAGTGCTGTTTTGTTTAGCATGATGGTCTGGAAGGCTTCTGTTTACTTTTATTTTCCAGAAGATAAACTTGAGAAACCAGAGAAGCCTGTAAATGGAGAAGACAAAGGTGACTCAGGTGTTGATACCCAAAATAGTGAAGGGAATGCGGATGAGGAAGATCCACTTGGACCCAACTGCTACTATGACAAAACCAAATCCTTCTTTGATAACATCTCCTGTGATGACAATAGGTATGGCCTGCAAGGGGAAGCTCGTTGCTCTACTTAATGCGTGTAGATGTTGTAAAGTACTGTCAGCACTACTCATTATAATCAACTGTGAATTGAAAGTGAGTAAAGCTTATTTCCACGTGTAGTGAGCAAAAATAGAACAGGAGCATGAAGCATGAAATTTCTCTGTGAGCAGGTGCAATACATTAATAGGAAGACATTTTGAAATGTTGTTTTAGAGCCATGCTTCTAGAACTTAGTGTAGAATCTCCTTTCCAGGTTTACTAAAGTGGATTTTTTTGTTTGCTTTGCTACTAAATTACCATATTAGTTAGTTAAATCAATTATGACTCTGCTTTGGCAGTGGTCTCTAAGCAGATTACATAACCGTCTTGGCCAGGAGTGGTGTTTGAATGGGAAGATAGCATTTCAGGAAGATTAAAGCTTAACTTGTGCTGTTGCCTTTTTATTAGACAAGATGATGTGGATTGCTGACCTATTTTGAATTATGGGGCAAGGGGATTGTTTTGTTGTACTGACAGCCAGATAAAATAACATCTGTAACAGCAAACTCTTACTTACTGTTGTTTTAAATTAGACAGTATTTATTTTATTATATGATGCTGTGTGCAGAGAATACAGGCTGCATCCTTCTATATGGGAAACATAAAGCATTATTAGTATGTAATTAATGATACTGTAACATACCCCTTTTTGTTGAGTTAAAAAAAATTGTGGCAGACACTTTAGAATCTTGCAGAAGGGACAATGTGGAGATTTACAATGTGATTAATGTATCATTTTTCATTTCCTGGGATTTCTGGCAATTCTGACTAAGCCAGGCAACCCTTCTTCTGAAGTGTGTTTTAAAACAATCCTTGTTCCTTTTGTGTGGCAGAGAAAGGCGACCCACCTGGGCTGAGGAAAGAAGATTAAATGCCGAGACCTTTGGAATACCACTGCGTCCCAATCGCGGCCGTGGAGGGTACAGAGGCAGAGGAGGGGGGATTGGCTTCCGAGGTGGAAGAGGACGAGGAGGTGGAAGAGGTGGCTTCACTGCCCCCCGCGGATTCCGTGGTACATTCAGAGGAGGTCGTGGAGGCAGGGAGTTTGCTGACTTTGAATATAGGGTAAAATATATTTAATCTTACTATGACCTAATCCGCTGTTCTTGGAAAGTAGTGGTAAAAAACCTGCTTCTGGATTTGATGTTGAACTATAATTTCTTGAATAGTATTTTGCAGGTACTCAGAGCTGCTTAATTGAAAGTCCATTAATGCTGAAATTTTAGTTACACAGCATCATTTTACTATCAACAGCAACCTAAATTAAAAGCTGCCTTTCTTCACATGACCTGAATATTTGTTCTATAGCTGGAATTTGGGGACGGGAGGGAGGCTGGGAAGGGAAGAAAAAGTTAAAAAGTACAAGTTTTGCAGATTTAATACAAGTGTTAAAAATATGAATTGCAAGCATTTTTCTAAGCACTATTGTAAAATGTAAAGATTGAGAGAGAGTAATTTAACTTGCTTCTAATGTGCAACAGATTTTTTTTAATTCTTTGTGAATGAGTTGGCACGAAGCCTATAGACTTCTAAGATCCTATATAACCCCTAAAATAGAGTAATTGAAGTTACTGAAGCATGGCAAGGTCCTGTTAGACACTTCTTTTTTTAACTATAACTTTACATAATTCTATCCAATAGCTGTTGGGAAAGCTAAGGCAGGATTGACTTCTTTTTCAGCCAGTCATTCAGTAAAAAGGAACTGTGGGAGATGGGGCATAAAAGCTTCAAAAGAAGAAATCCCTGTCGTTCCCATAGAGAAAGTGTTTTTAAAATATTAAAATAAGTACTGCTACTTTACTTTTAGATAGATATGAATGAAGCTTAGAGTTCCTTTAAGCATTATGCACAAGCCACCATGTAAGTCTGCTAACTGAAGTAACCTGATGTACAAACATGATTTTGTAATCATGTAAGCATAGAAATAGTAATTTGTTCTGCAAGGGATGTGATGGCTAAAAAGCAGAATCTTCCTTTACAGTATTGTTATGCAATTTGTTGCTTTTGCAACACTGTTAAGACATCCATTCTGTTTCCTCTTGAAGATCTTAACTCTTCTTCCTAGCAGCCATTCAGAGGAGGGACAAAGTTAGCTGTCAGCCCCAGCTAGTAAAGCAGTGTATTTTGTGCCTGTGGTTTCTCAGATACACTTCCTTTTTCTGGGAAACAATGTAAATTCTCTTCTTTATGAAAGCTCATTCATCATAGAGATTATGTAAATCAGTAGAGCTCAGTTGCTTGCAAAACCCAAATCTTTTAATAATTTCAGTGCAAGCCATTTTTCTTGGCATTAAGTGTGTATATTCGACTCTTAACGTTAGCATGTTAAGGAGCAGAAATACTGGCATACTGTTTAGAAACAAATATAATTGGCCAGATTGGTGCAAGTGAATGTAGGCTCTTAAAATTCTGGCTGGGGCAGAACAACTTTTCTGGTAGCATACTGCAACACAAAATCTTCGTTTTCTGTTTGAAGATTTAAATATTTGTAATTTAAAAAAAACAACAGGGGGGAACAGGCATTTTTTCATCATGGAAGATTTCTGTCTGCCCTCAGTTATTCTTCCATTACTTTGCAACAAAGTCCTGTGATTTACAGAAGTTTTTGGTGGCTGAGCATGAATTGAAATGAGGGGTTGAAGATCAAAGATTTGAATTTCTGAATGAAAGAATTTTTCAGCCTTCCATATAAGTAGGAGGTGGTGTAAAAGTGGTGGATTTGCACCAGGCATGTAGTCAAAGTGACCAGCCGCTTCAGCGTGTGCCAGTCTGCAGGTGTTCTGACTCGACACGCTAACCTGATGGCATAGGGAGGTCTCCTTCCTGGTGGCAGAGGATGGGACGTGTAGCCATCGCAGTGCATCTTCTCCCAGTGCTGTTGTCCAGGTTAATCTGTGAGTTTTGTTTTGCAAAATCAATTTTAACATTCTACCGTTGTTCCCTCTAGAAAGACAACAAAGTTGCCGCATAGTCTACAAGAAAGCTGAAACTGGGTGAACGTCTAGATCTTCTTGATCCAGAGAATTCGTTTCAATCTCTGCAAGGAATGAAGTTAATTTGCTGTATACTTGTCACCAGCACTGGGATTTAACTATTTAATTTCAAAGGGGTGTAATGCAGTTACTTTTGAAAAATGGCCATCTTTGAAAACAGTGAGCATTAAATATATTTGAGACAGAAGGGTAAGTAATTTCTTATGTATAGTTAATTATAAAGCAGTACTTCGATGGAGTTTAAGTATTTTTTCATCACTGAAAGGATTTTTCTTATTACTAAACTGTATTTGATAATTGCTTCAAGTTGTAAGGACAATTGTATGCAGAAGGCCGTCGATACTGTGAGTGTTTTGATCCACTGAAGGTTGTTTTTTGGAAATCCTGTAATATCCCTTTTGAGATAGTTGTACTTTTATCAACTAGGGTGCTGGACAGTAGAAAACTTGCTTTGTCAGTCAGATATGTACACACAGTAAATACTGTTTCTTAGGCAAAGGACACTTTTTATATAGTTGTAAAATTCCATTATATCCCATTGCCAAAGAAACATTACAAACTTTGTATAGCTGTATAAAAAGCAACTAATTTTTTAAAGAATAAACATTTTTAAGTCGGCAAACATGCTGTGTTATTGCAAAAGTTGATATGCTGAAGAACACTGAATTAGTTTGGGTTTTCTTTCTTTAGCAGCTTTTCAGGCTTAAATGTTTGATTTTATATTTGGACTGTAATGAAGATTTGAAAATGTTCTTCCATTCACAAAACTGGATACACTCTTCACTTCTCTTGCACGAATTTGATTTTGTAGCTTCTGGCATATCACAGGATTTGACCAAATTCAGGAGATATTTTCAAATGAGGAGAAAAAGAAATTTTCATATGTCAAAATTTTCAATTAATTTTACTTAGCGATGAATATTAACTTTTTTAATAATGGACCAGGCACGCGAGTTTGTGATTCTCCTGCAATGCCTGGGACAAAAGTATGTCTCCATTTGTCAATTCTTGAAATGTTAACTTTGTTGTAATACCTGTAGGCATAAGCAATTTAAAGAATTCTTAGTGTTTGAAGTTGTTTGCATTTTGATAGACCATAGCTTGGAGGCATTGAGACTCTGGTTTGAAGACAGAGAAGTCACAAATGACATAGTATGGACTTTCTGCCAATTCTGAACGACTAGCTACAGCGTTTTGATAAGCTGAAATAGAAACCTGGTCATTTGTGTCTGTATGTGTGTGTGAAGGCCACAGGAATAAAGGGATCCAAAGATTAAAACATTTTGATCTAATTTGCTGATTTTATTTTTTTTTTACTTTATCTTCAAGATGTTCAGTGGTGATAAAGATGTGGAAAACTGCACTGTTGGAAAATTGGAATATTTAAAAGTGGTTGATAGAATCTTAATTTTATAACTTTTGTATAGCACTACACGGAAGTATTTTGTAATTGGTTTCCTTATTAAGGTCAAGTATTTGGCAACCGTAGAAGTTAGATAATATTGTTTAGTAATGTTTTTGCATGTTAACAACGCTGCCTTTTGGGATCCGAATCATGACTCTGAACAACCGCTGAGGTTTTTGACCATAGAGGCAAGTGCTGTACTGTTGCAATAACTCTGTATGCTGTATGAGGTGTCCCAGGCTTATTTAAACGCGATGAATTTGTAAATACCCGTGCCGCCTGCCGCGGGGGCCCGCAGCGGCCTCTCCCCAGGGCGGGGGGCGCTCCGCGCCCGCGCAGCGGCAGCGGGGCCTCCCTTCCGTGGTCCTTGCTCCACGGCAGGGAGGGTTACTCTATTTTATTTTTTTTTTTTTTAATTTTAAACCAGAATAAACTGTTCAATAAACTCGGTCTCCGGGCGGTCGTTCCTTGGGGCTGAGCCCGGCGCGGCGCCGCCTCAGCGNGCGGGGGGGCGGCCCGGGCGGCGGCGGCGGGCGGTGACGGCGCTCTCCTGTGCCCTAGTTGCTGGAGGAGAACGACCAGCTGATCCGGTGCATCGTGGAGTACCAGAGCAAGGGCCGGGCCACCGACTGCGTGCAGTAAGTGACCCCGGCGGGCGGCGGGGCAGCTCCGGGGGCTGCGGGGAGCGAACCGCGCCGCAGAGCTGCCCAGCCGCTACAAAGAAGGGGCGGTCGTCGTCCTTGGGAGGCTTCCCAGGAAGTGTTTTCAGAGACCTGTAAAGCGGAAATGCCGCTGACCAGCCCAACGCTGGCGCCTGCTCCTCCTGCTCCGCGTCCTACGAAAGGCCGCCCTGTTGGGAGGGCCCCGAGGGCGGCGCCCAGCCGAGACCGGGACGCGCGCTTGCCGTCAGCGCTGCGCAGCGCAGCGCGCTCGGGCACAGAGTGCAGCTCCGCGGGGTGCGCTCGGCTCTAGAAGAACGGGAACGGGGGCGTTTGCCCCGATTTATCGTCCTCGCAGTTTGCCATTTCTTTCCCCAACAGCAAATACTAATCAGATTACAAAGGTGACTGTGAAAGCGTGGGGAGTCGGCTAGTAAAAGAACCCATTTCCCAGATGTTACGTTTCTCCCTTTCATAGGTACCAGCATATCCTGCACAGAAACCTCATTTATTTAGCTACAATTGCTGATGCGACGCCACCCAGCACGCAGAAGACTGTAGACTGACTGCGCGTACCTGGACACGAGGAGCGGTGCTTTAAGAATCTGTAGAAATACTTAGTTTAGAGTCCCACTTTGAGAGCTGAGAAGGTGTCTTGCAGGGCAGGTAAAAAACATCATCCATACTTTTATGTTAAAAACGTGAATGTAGTTTTTGATGTAATAATAGGGTAGTTTTTTGCCCCATTACTGTAAGCTGAGCTTAAGGGTGATAATTATTTATCACACTTCCTTTTCCCCCCTGAAAAACTCCACATAGCGATTTCTGAGAACAGCCGGGTTGTCAGGACAGCACTACCAGAGGTGCCTCTGGAGGACTCTTGCCATCTCGTTGAAGCAGAGACCGTTTCATAACCAAGGCTGTATAACAACAGGGTACGCATGTAGCTAGGTAACTCCTCTCTACTTCAGTGTGACAAAGTCAGTTATACGTTGCCGTATGTATATAAAGCAATAGCCTGTTTCATATCTTGTATCACAGGAATTGTGCTTGATAAACTAAAGATATCTTCTAAATTACAGTATATTCTGGATTAATGTAACACATTAATAAAGGAGCAGCTCAGTGATTTAGTGAAATAGAAACGTTAACTTTTCTAGGAAAGATGGAACTGTTGCATAACTTAGAGCAATTAAGTGCAAGGGAGAAACCGAGCCTTTATTTCAGTGGGAGGAAGCTGTGTGTTTGCCCCAGTTGTGTCAAGACTTTTCCTTTTTGCTTGAAATGCTCTGTACTGCAGACNGGGGGGAAGAGTTTACTTTTTGCCCACTACCATCAAAATTGTTTACTCTGACCACTAAAAAATTCAGGGAACTTGGTTTTGGCAATGTTCATCTGCAGCAGTAGTGCAGACATGTCTGTGGCATCTTCTGGATCATGTTCTTCACTGCAATCTGTGAAAGAGTAGCCTTAGAGATGCGTAAAGTTCATTTTTATAGGATGAGTCAGTAAGTAGGCAGTTGACAATTTTCAAACTGTTAAATAATCCCATGTTAATGAAATAAGATCTTTGTTTACAAACCAAAATTACAGTTTAAGGTGCTGCTCGTTTTCAGCAAGGTGCATATTTTAAACAGGTCTGACCTAGTAAATGTATACCTTTAATAAAGCAAATAGTTTACTTTTACAGAAGCTTTAAAATACAAAATGTACAGTTCCAGTTCAGAAGCATTAGCTATTCACAAGAAGCACTGCAATAAGGGTAAGTTAACTAAGCACCAAACCCTTGCACTTGGCAGTGTAAGTGAAGTTTAATGGCAAGACTCATTTGCCAAGTGCAACAATTCTTAAAATTACCAGTGTTCAGAACAATCGGAAGCGAAGGACAGAGTAGCACCTACGTGGTCAAAATGCAGACAAACTTTCTTTTTCGCCATTTGCTTATGTAGGTCTAGAAACTTGCCAGCATTTGTAATTATGAATAAACTGCAAAAACAATAGCAATAATTTGGCACTTGTTAGAAAAAAGTTCAAAATTAAGTGTTTTCATTAACTTCCATTTTGGTCTTAGTATGAATAACCAGTAAGTACAACCAAATTTAGGATTTAATATTAGATCTAAATGACAAGGTTTAGGAAACTCAAAACCATTCATCAAGTTAAATAACCACTAACATTTTCAGCAGAGGGTTTTCAAAATTATAGTAGTACAGACCATTAACAATTTACAGACAGAAGCCACACTGATTGTGCAAAGCACATTACTGTAAAAAGTCTATGTACAGCAAACAGATCGTTGTAAACATGGTAAGTATGAAGTTTCAGAAAACATGGTGACAATATCATAAATACAGGCAACATTGGCATCCTCAAACAGCACAAAAGGTAACAATCTGGGCCTGCAAATACAGCCCGTCACCATACAAACAAAAAAGGTGGATGGGTTTTAAATACCCAAATGTTTAATAGTTTTAGTGTTGTGTATACTTTATTTTTTTATATATATATAATGTATTTACTTTTTTTGGTATCTTTAGATATAGATGTACTTAGTTTGTAAAAACAAAAAACAACAAATGTGCTTTATCTTCATTGAAAAATTATGTCGTTAGAACTAATAACCCATTTTACTAGTAGTTAACATATTAGAATGATATGACTTAAGAAAAATACAAAAATAAGATTAATACTGTCAAAACTCTTATACCAGAAAATATTGTGGTTTTTAGACTCTTTCAAAGATGAAATATGAAAATTTAAATAAGCTCTAACTATATAAAGAATCTTCTGTAATCTCAATTAATATACAGTGGGATAGCTATACATATATTTACCATTGTTCTTCAATTTTTAAGCACCAGTCACTCTCCCGGATCCGCTTTGGTTGGAAGATTATTCCTAATTCCACAGGTTCACGTAATGGCACATATTGACTGCAAATAATTACTTTATCCTTTTTAAAAAAAATAATGTTCTTTTAACTAACTGCTACCCCACGTTTCAGTTTAGTATCTTCTGAGCCAGCTCACAATTTTTCATCAACTGTAGCATCTGAAATAAGACTTTAAATATATGCAAGTAGTCTTTTAGGCTATGCTTTCACACACTTAAGGAGCACTGTGTGGATAATGCCTTTGGCCAAATGACGCACGCGGTTAAGAAATGGTGTAGGTACTTGAAAACCAGTGTCATATTATCCGCACAGATGCCATCTACTTCAAGCAGCTCAGGTAACATTTGTGACACAAGGTTGAGTGGTTCTGCTGATCTTTACTTAGAGTAAGGAAACTACCACAAAACTCAATTTCGCAACTGTTTCTGCAACGGTTTCACCATGAGCTCACTTGTGTGGCACACCAAAAGCTGCTGTTGCACTTCATTTTAAAAGAGCTGCCCCCGGGCCATTTATGGAGAATACAAAGGCTTTACAGCTTGTCCACGTTAAATTTAAAACAGTGTTGAGCAAAGCGGCCGCTATATATTTGCTTCAACATAATTCAATGTGTTTCAGTAAGATGTTTAACTACAAATCTATATGAAAAATAGCTAGAAAATACAGTGTTTCTTGTATGGTAGTCCTCCAGCAGTTCTTTTAAAAAAAAGGTTTTGACAGTAAAGGCAATATACACATTTTTAAAAGCATTGCTACATCACAGTTTTGGGCTATCTCATGTACACGAAACAAACATATTGGCCGTATTTGCTCAGCACTGTGAATCAGAACTCAAGAGTTTGTATATCTCGCCCAGACCCCCGCAATTCCATATTTAACGAGACAAACGGGATATAGCCAATACAGCATTGTGAAACAACGTATATGTAATTTTATGTTTGGCCCTGTGCTGCACTTTTCCAACATGAAAAGGAATTAGTACTGATGCAGGTAAGATGGTCTGCGTTCGTGCTTTACTGGAAAAGATTTAAAGCCCTTATTCATCTGTTTGTGCTGGGAAGCCTGTTGTTGTGATTGCTGCTGCTGCGCGTAGGCAAAGTTAGAGGAGATTCCTGCAGCTGGAGCACAGTCGTTGGCTGCTGCCCACATGGGCGACTGGAGGATCTGCATCGTGTCGCTCCACTGGCTGACGGGGCTGCTCATAGGATACAAAGAAGTACTCTGAGCGGGTAGCGTGTTCGTGACAGAGGATGTATGCTGCCAGGGGGCCTTTGGAGGCCAGGTTTTGGTTTTATTATCCTGAGAAAACAAAATTTGTTGGGTTTGGGGGTTTGTTTGTTCGTTTTAATAGCAAAACATTTATTTGAGACAATACTTAAGATGTCACCTTATCCCCTCCTTAAGACATTTTCAGAAGATTAATTTATGTTTGAAAGCAGAACTGATGCATATATAAGGCACTCTCAATTCTTAAAATACCTGCCTAGTCAAAAAACCTTTTTATTTACCTCAGCACATTTCCTTGACACACAGTAGCCCTGCTGTAAGTCAAAACTTCTAGCAAGACCAGTAAATCTGTGATACTTTGGGTTTTAGCCGAGGTAAGCAGTCTGGAGATGCAGATGCTATTCTAGTTGTTTTCCTAGCATAAACCACCCCAAAATGCAAACAGGAAAAATGACTAAGCATAGCCATTTTCAGCTTACCTGATTACGGTCATCTGCTGCAGAAAGCAGAGGTGGTGATGGTAGCGTACTAGGTTCCTGTTCGCCACTACTGTGTTTTCTGCCCAAAAAAAGAGTGACGTTTAGTTGTTTTTTTTAAATGAGTCGCCCACATTAATCTGCCAGTGGCACATACCATTCTGTGGTTACAGTCTGTCAGCCTAGAATGTGTCCCAGTGCTTCAATCTCGTTTCACGTGGGTTTGCTCAGTACAGGTAAAAGGAGCAATGCAGAAAGAAATTAATTACTGAATACTGTCAGAGGCTTGACAGGGCAGTAGTTCTCCGAGATACAGCTTCATTTTTGTAGAGGTGAAAGGAAGATGGCTAGTCTTTTGCCCACTTTGAAGAAATATGCCAGAAATTGCCCTTTTTTCTTCTGTTATCTGCTCTCATTTGGGTTTTTTTTGTTTGGTTTTTGGTTTTGTTTTATTTTTGAAGTACCTTTTCTGAAATAACTTTACAGACAAGACAAAAGAAACCGCTGAGCAAGTGAGACACCTGATGAAGCACAGTGACTTTACTGAGGGAAAGTGTTATACCTTTGGTTTAACTTTGTGACCCAATACCAAATAGATGTCCTTGACCACATGTACCTTCTGGAAGGATTATTATTTTTTTTTGTTACGAGGAGTGGGGTGAAGTGGGTGGGTTTAGGTTAAAGCAGAATCTTTCACCCTTTCATCCTTCGTCAAAAACAAATACGTCACCTTGCTGCAACCCTCGGGCCTCCACATGTAAGCAGCCCTTTGCAGGTCAGCTTTAGAATGCTCAACCCTTTTGCCTTCTCTTACTGTAGAGTTTTAGCGATGGTATTTTGTCAGGCCCTCACCTGTAGAATGTTTTTCTTCCTTAAAGCAACATAAGACAGAGGTGCTGTTACTTCAGCTTAAGTTTCTATTTGATGAAGCATGCTCTTTGCAAACTTCCTTCTGCTCGTCTCTTCAGAGCACTGCATCAAGCACAGCCTTTTGTTCTGGCTCCATGAATCGCTCCATGATCTCTAGGAATCTGGTGGCTTGGCAGATTAATTCACCCATTATATGCTTATTGTGTTTTCCTTCCCTGCTTCTTTTTTAAAAAACACAAATAATTACTCTTGTTCTGTGACTGCTTATTAGATAGCTCTCTTCCATTAACTTCAGTTTAGCATTTATTGAAGCTCGGTTCCTATCCCCTCTACATAAAGTCTTGGTAAGCGTAAAGATTCAGAAAACGGCTCTTTTGGTCGATTCCTTTCAACCTGCTTGCCTTAGTCTCATTATTTTCAACTCCAGTACACTTCCTTTCTGGCAATGCTTTTAAAAATAGCTATCCAGGTATAATCTGCAGGAAACTGGCAGTACATCCACTGACTTTTTCCTGTCACCAAAAAGCAGACAGACAATCTTGCATCTAAATTGACTGAATTATTCTGTGATCTAAACAAAAATAAAATATTTGACCACAGAACTAGCTTATTATATTTTTAGAAAAGTCCCTGAAAAACAGCATGAGAAAACGATCCCAGATTGGAATTGGGCTGGTATTCATGCTTCATCTTGTGCCTTTTATTGTCATCTTAACCACCCTCTACTATGGAATCACTGAGGTTCCAAAGATACCCAGCTTCCCGCCCTTTAGAAAAGCAGAAAGCAGTTGTTGTAATTCACGCTACTACTTTGAAGTGGATTGTTCGTAGCTGAAAATCTGGCTCAGTTTAAGTTACTAAGCTGATTTATGAATGCAATTAAGTCTCCTCTTCATATTATCAGAAATAAAGGACTAAATAGGCATGTATTTACGACTACTAAAACAGCAGTGGTAAGCAAGGTGAGGCAAAAGTCTACACAACATTATCAGCAGTGTTTCTCGAGTGCCACAACATTGCAGTAGGAGCCAGGAAACGGGAACTTGCTGGCATCGAAATGCACATTAGGAGCATAAGAAAGCTGCAGTGAAGTACAGTTTAGAAAACCAATTCAAAGATTATCTCTAACGTCTCAGTAGCATTAGAAGTGGCATCCAAAATAGATTATCATCTTGGAAGAAAGAAAGTGTCAGATCTTTTCTAGACATAGTGAGTTTCAGGTAAAAATTGGCTGTTTGCACAGGTGCTAGTTTGTATAAGGAGACAGCTAATTTGGGAATCCCTAGCAGTCAATCAGATAGGCTATGCACTGCTCTGTATCATCAGTGTGGTACGCACACGTGACATTTGTGTAGCTTCGTCTAATTAGCAGGAATTTCCTCTGTGTGGCTACTCAAATGAAATGATCAAAAAAAGACGACTCTCAGAAAGCAGTATGTATTTCTGTTCATTTTGCTCACCTTCTCTGCTTTACAGCAGCAACAAGGTCTGGCCCTGAGAACATTGAGAACAAGCTGTCTCCATTAGCTGAGGAGGTCTCATCGCTTGAGCTGGCAGAGTCTCCTTGAGTACCAGACCAGCTATTTGTCACGTCACTGTAAGACAAAAAGTTGTATTAGTTCTTGTACCAACAGCGCCTGGTCCAGACTGTGTGCTCTAGGTAGTTATGCCAAGCCTTTGTCACAGGTGATACCTCAGAGCACAAAGAAATGTCAGTACTTTGTAAAATGTACCAGTAACTCAAATACCTTCACTTATTTCCTTCTGCGTGGTCACATCAACTGTGTCACTTCATATATATTTTACTAAAATAATTCTATAAATAAAAAGTTGCTCTCGATCAGGAAGGAGAAACAAGTGATGCTTGGTTTTGGCATCACTAAGCACTTGACTTTTTCATTGCAAAACTGAGCTAGAACACATACTTGTTCTACTGGTTTTAAGCGCGCTTGAGAGTCACAGCTGTTATATTATGGACAAATGGACAGAGGATATTGAAATGCTTCTGTTGTAATAAACAGTTATGATTTGGGAGATATTAAGAACTACTAACAGACTTGCTGTAAGGCTGTTACTGCCTTACAGTAACAAGATTAAGTGACTAAAATCTGGAAAACTGAATTCAGTCAGGCACTGCAAAACTTTGACAGCATCTCTGTTCATCAAAACTAGGTCTTAAAGGTTTTCAAAATACTGAAAAGAAAACCGTTCTGAATGAATCTGTACTATAAATTCATTACTTCCTCTGTTCGAGTCAGTCAGTATACATTCCACTCTAAAGAAGCCATCAAACAAACATCAGTGCTTCAGTATCAGCAAAGCAGGAAGGGCTCTGATTTCTCTCCTGACATAAATAAGTGCAGCTTTCACAGATGCAGCAGCAATTGGAAAAAACACACCTGGTATTGCCACATTCTGCCAAGTTTGAGTGTAAAAGACTCATACAATAAAAATATGTAGCCTGTCCAATGTCTTACCCTTCTGTGAAATACTCAGGAAAGGGCCAGGTTTTATGAGGATCATCAGGAAGAGGCCAGTTGCTACGTGTGTTGCTTGGACGACGGACGTGCTGTGCTTGCCTTTTTTGTTGCATAGCCTGGTTGACCCCAGCAACATAGCGGGCAAATTCTGGATCAGAGCCAACTGGATAAAAGAAACCAAGAAGTCAGTTGCTGACATTCAGCTATTTCTACTGCAATTATCCCCCTCGTTTAATCCTTTAGGCTTGGCCATACCCCACAACAGAAAATAATTCCCTCACTGATAATAAATGCCTGACAACAGTTGACGCCTCTTCATGGAGCGGTGAAGAGCACTGAATGGGAACTGTTTTAAACCAAGTAGATATGCACCATCCACACATGGCGGGTAATAATTCTCACACGGAAGTACACCTGCCCCTTGAACACCATCAGGGAAATGGTATTTGTCACTATGATCACGTCTATACACTGAAAGGTCCAATATCCCATCAGCAGACACTGACAGAACTAAAGCTTGTACGTTTATCTGAGGTCAGAGAAAAAGAACATACCAATTATGATATTTGATTCCAGATTGCAACATGATTTCCAGCTATGTTGTGATCCTGCTTACTTCAAATCAGGACCTCGGATTGATCATATTAGAACACACAGCCCAGAAATTGCCTACTTCCTACAAAGACTAGTAGGAATTTCAAAAACATTTTGATCCAGAGCTACAAAATATTTCAGAGCAAGATTGATATTTACAGAAAAAAAAAGCAGTAATTTTTAAAAATAAAAATGCTTCCATTCTTAAAGTGCTTTATGCGTCCCAAGCACCTGATAAGTGATCTGACAAGTGACAAGCATGATCTTGAGCAGGCACAGCAAAAGCCTTAATCCAAAAATGTCTGAAATGCTCAATTGATCTGAGCAAATAACTCGTATTAAAAGAACGCTGTTATGAGTCAGTGTAATTGAGTTTCCGCCGCTTCTGTTTCTTTTTGCCTTTTTTTTTCCTGAGGGAAAACTCTGCAATCTGACTGGACTTATGGAAAATGTCTAGACTATATGCATAGTAATTGCAGCAGGAAGCACAGAGCCACTGGCTTGCTGGCCTCAGTTCTGAAGTAAGAGTGAAGCCTGAAGAACATCCAACAAGCACACTCGGCTCGGAAAGCAGAAGTCAGTCCTTCATGTGATGGCTTCCCTACATTCAATTCAGCATTTAGGAAAAAAGTTTCCTCATTTCCATTTGGCACATTCAGAAAAGAGCTCCACAATGCTTCACTGGATACAAATTAAAACAACAGTGAATAAAACACCTTTTGTTTCTATACATTCTTTATTTTAGAAGCAAGGGACAGAGCTATCTGACAGACGTACAGAAACAAAATATTCCACTAATACTTGTTCTCTTTGAGAAATATCTTTATGCCAATTTAGGATGAGGCTGGAAGCTAGACAGATGCTTAGATCTAGGGACAGATTCTAGACAGATTCTGAAGAATGCCCAGGTTTTTTTCCTGTGGATGGCATTAAGTGTTAAATTACTGTTATATTCAAAATAACTTCTGTTGATTTTTACCTCAGTAAAAACATATCAGGTAAACAGCTTTTTCATCAGGTTAAGTTTTTTACTTTATTCTTTCACATCTGTGAAAATAATTCAAAAGGCCTGGAGGTAATCAATGTTCCTTCTACAACATTCCTTCATCAAGTTCTTACAGATGATAAAAGTACAACCAAATACATTTTCGGTAGCTAGTTAAGCCTTTGACATGAAAAGCCATCAATTTTATAAATTCTTAATTGGCAGATCTGCATCGAGAAGAGACTTTTCAGGCTCTAAAAATATTTATCAAAAAAGTAATGCCATTGTTTCAAATGACAAATGTACTATCTCCTAAGGAAGTCTGGAAATGAAAAAGGGGGTTTTGTGTTTTAAAGTTTTCTGTACTGCACTAACTAGAGCTTAAACTGGAAGTTCCTACATCACAGCTCAACCTGGCAAGTTATATGATGAAATGGTATCTTTCCATTGGAAAAATCATTGGATTAGAAGTTGGGGGGGGTTTCTTTTGTTTGGTTTTTTTAAACACCAGGTCTGTGGAAAATGTTGTTTACTTATCTCTGAGAGAGAGAGAGAGAGAGAGAGAGAGAGTGAGTGAGAGTGAGTGTGTGTCACTTCAGCTATAGATCCATGTATCTGAATCCACAGAGCACCATTTATCAACTTCATTGTCACCTTTTCAGTGTATCGCTTTCAAAGTCTGTGATGCTCATCATACAAAATGGAACAAACCCATAGCTTATATAGATCAAGAGGAAAATACTACAGAAATATAATAGATTAAAAATGCCACTCCTTTGTATACATGCATATTTTTTCCCTATACATACATGTATTTGGTGCTTGGTGGAAGTCATTTTATCCTTCCTTAAAGGCTGTGATAATCCTTAAGTATATACCATAAGCATGTTTAAATAAGATGACACTAATTCAGACTTACAATTGTTAAGAAGCTTTTGATAACATAACTATGGTGCCTATTTTTGCCTTATAAACTCCACTAATTTATCAACTAACCTGACAAAAAAAAACTATGAAAATTATAAGCCAAATGAGCTGGTTTCTGAGACGCCTGCAACAGTCCTAACACACACACACGGGCAAGTGAACGTGGGAAAGGGATTCATGGTCTGATAAAAGGTTTTCCTCTTAGTTCTAGTGCTGCCTCCCTCCAGGCAGCTTTCATGAACGCACAGTACAAAGTTTGTGTAGCTATGTTCCAGGCCAACAGAAATTATATTTAGGAGATAACAGATTTGTAATGTGTTCCTAGTACTACTATCGAAAGAATTCATTAATCTCCTCTTAGACTCTACAGTCAATTTCATAGTCTTTAGCTATTTGCTTATGGCTATAAAATTTTATATCACTTCATCTTTGACAATANTCTTTGACAATAATCCCTCTACATTTACAATTTATTGGTAGTTCAAACACATCTGGCAAACCACACGGCACTGCACTTGCTCTTCAGTCTCTAATCCCTCAGCATCCAAGCTTTTCAGTGCAGTAACAGCTGTAGAACAGGAACCAGTGTGACTCCCATGGAATCGCACAGTAACGGAGGGGAAATGCGGGGATATGGGAAAGATGCAATCCAGCTGTACCTCCAGACTGCAAGACTGGTAAAAAGCAGGAAGGATCATTTTGGAGAGAGGTAAAATACGTAAGTTTAGGAGTTAACAATGGTTGTAAATGATTTTACAAATTACTAATAGAAGGAACATCATCTGTAAGTATCTGTTTCAGTACTTTGATGTGGTCCATAAAGGAAAGGTCAGAACTACTACAACTGGGACAAGAAACAAGGAATTTGTTGGTATTCTTACTTATTAATGAAAGTTGCTTGTACTGTAGTTCACCTTCTGTTAAAAAAAGAAAAGAGGCGTACATTTAAATACCTGCTTGCCTTTGTAAGCACCCTAGCATCTGGTGATAGCACCAGGAAATGACAGTTACTGCTAGCAATATTTAACAGTATTCTTTGTAAAAGGACCTTTATAAATAACATAATAAAGGAAAAGACACACACCTGCAGGGTCAAAAGGCAGGATTTCTCCCAACATCCCAAACACTCCATCAGTTTGGTCACGATTTGGCCATGTGTTGTTTCTAGGTCCTTGTGGTTTCTGTCCTAACACCTCTGACATCATATTGTCCATATAGCTGCTCACAAGACCCAAGCTGTACAAATCAGAGCTTAAATCTGAAAAACCAGGATTGTTCCACTGGTTTATATGAGACAATCCAGCTCCAACAGCTTGGGCTGGC
>VZTV01044353.1:16707-30829 GCA_013400875.1 Anhinga rufa | reverse complement strand
GCCTTCAGGCAGATAATAAAATGTGACACAGAGCATATGTGACTATTTCTGATATAAAATAATTAACAGTGAACTGAAGGTGAAACCAGTTCAGAGTGGTTCAGAGATAATAAATTTCCTTTTAGATTTTTAGCAGAAAGTCTTTGTGGTACTGTCTTAGTCCACAGTTATAACATTGTGGCACGTAAGTGTACTGCATTGTTTTCACCAGTGTTTGATGCCACTGTGGTAGGTGTGAAACCCAGTTCTGTATCTGCATTGACTTGATATTAATCCTTCACAGCGCCTACCTCTACAACACATCTTAGTAATATGTTTCAAACTTTTGCTTTTTCATAGCAAATCTTCTTGAATGGGATGAGTGATAGGGAATAGGCCTTAATTAAAATATAAACTTTTTTTTATGTCAAGAATGGTAGAATCTTTCTTGATTCATAATCGGCCTTTGTTCTGTCTCTACTTTTGATCAGCAATTTACTATATCAGCCTACAAGGATTTCCTCTACCTCGTTCTCACTATAAACCTTACACCTTGATTACCAGTTGTATTCACTATGAAAATGTCTCTTCCTTTGTGGCTCTCTGATTGTAATATGTGTTCATCTTAGCATTGGCGCTTTTCTTCCCGCCCCATGTATCTTTAGCAATGCATTCCTGTGTTTATTTCCTCATCTTCAAGACTGCTTACTTTGATTCTGTGGCATTCATACTTAGTATTCTTCTACTATACCCCGTTTCAGGCCTTGTTTTCCTCTTTCAGCCTATATGTCGCTGTAGTCAGGCCTGCAAAGTATTCTCCTCTCTTGTGAACCTGGCAGCTTTTGCCCTGTGAGTCTGATGCCTGTACATGACTGAATGTCAAGAAGAGTTGTTAAGCTCTGTTAGTTATATATGTGCACAGAAAATAAAAGGCAAGAACCAGGTGGCTGTGGCATATCTTTCCACGAAGAGGAAAAAGGACTTAGCAGTGAAGCTTGACATGCTATGTATTACGGCCCAGATCCAGTTATAAAAACAATTATGCTATACTTTGTATGTTAGTCTAGAAATAAAAATCCTTTATCAGAAAGGTTCTGCATAAATCATCTTCAAAGTCCATACAGAAGGAGAGTTTCTTTATTGCTTTGTGCCAAAGACCAAATAACTTAATAATTACGATGCCCTAGAAGGGTAGGTCTTGTGTCATTCTTGACTTAGATAATATTCTAAATTAAATTGCAGTGCAGTGTAAATAGACTTATTTTTCTGTTCTTACTCTCCCTCCCCTTGTTATATGATCCTCTGTCTCATTTATGAAACATTCATGGACTTGGGGAGTGGAAGAGAGGGATCTTTTTGTCGATTGGTGAAAATTCTTTCTCAGTGTCATTGCAAATGTTGTTTAAAAACTGCTGAGAAACCTTGTTACCATGGCAGCATTCAGATTCTTGCAGGTCTTCTGTTCATCTGTACTGCTGTATACATAGTGGAAGTGTTAGAAACACATGGTAATGTTTAATGATAATTAGGTTTTCTTAGAGAATTCAATTATTCTCTCTGGCAGCATTTGTTTATAGTGGGAGAAATGTGGCTTAAATTAGGTTTAATTAAACCTGTATACACTAGTAACACAGACATGTAGTAATTTCCTGTTTGTATAATGCATACTGTAATATTTAATGAGAAATTGGCTCTAAAAAGCTTTCCCTTCTCAAGGTAGATATGCCTTCAACTGACTATATTCTGTCCCGTAGGTCAAGCACAGACCTACGTAGCAATCACGCTTGATAGTTATCTTTAGCAAAACAGACCTTTTGCGAGGCCTTGCCTTCACAAGGTGCTTGTAAGACATATGAGGACAACAGATCTCACTTAAGTTACCTGTTTTGGAAAATACCCTGAAGACAATGTAGAGAAGAGACTGACAGGAAATTTTTGGAAGAGGGCAGTATAAAATAATTATGTGGGCTAGCACAGAGCATAAAAAGATTCTCCTGGTAAGGGGCAGGAGGCAAACAGAATTTGGGCATGGATTTTAAGGAGGTATAATTCTGCACAGAGGAAAGTATGATGTGTTTTCAGGATTGGTTGATACTGCTCTTTACTTGAGCTGTTCGTGTGGGTATCTACTGGGGATATCTATTATGTACAATTTGCCTTTCGGTTGCTGTGTTTTTTAATTTCTGTAATGTACTTATTGCCAGTCTCCAGAAAAAGATGCAAGTCAGCTTTTGGAATTTTTTTAAGTTCTTGCTAAGACACTCAAGTAACTTCCTTTTTTTTTTAAGAGGTTCAGAAAGAAATACATCTGATTTCAAGACCAGATGTTTAAAAGTGATGCATGTCTCTCTAATAGGAATCTTTAAGAATTACATTTTTAAAGCATACTGTTGTTTGAAAAAGCGCAGCTAAGCAACTGTTTCAGTTGTGGAAATAGACACTAATAACTATGACAAGCGGGCCTGAGTAGAAAAGGGCATCTTTGGCATTTTTGTTTCTCATTTGGGTCAGAACTGAGTGAGCAGCTCTAACCAATTTAAGATCACTAAATTTAGACTGCTGTAAAAACAAGGCAAAGAGGTTAAAAGATACTGTAGAGATAGTAGATGACAGCAAGAGAATTTGTGGTGGATACTGTAGTACAAAGTGCTTTAATGTTCACTCCTCCCTCAAGGGATTTACTATAAAGTAATACCACATATTAGCTGTGTATAATGCTCACAAGTCCTTCTTAGCCTTCTCTCTCTTTTTATCATTCTGGGGCTTTGTTTTTAAGGTTCAGGGCATGACTCTCAGTTATCTGTCAGGTTGCCTTTGTAGAAATATTAAGTGGAATGAGTTTACTGGTTTTCTGAAAACTTTAGGTGTCTAATTCTTTTTGTAATACATCCTTATGGAAAAGTTGTATTACTCCATTGCCTTGTGTATCCTCCTTTTCAATTGCTTGTGTGTCTGGAATCCTTCCTTTATTGCTCTGAAGAGTCCTGAAAAATTTAGGGGGGATTCAGGTGAATAATCAACCACTGTGATTCTCAGCACATACCCAGTCATCTGAAAGAGTTGATGTGTAGACCAAAATCTTACTCCCTGGCTGCACCGAGAGAGATTTGGTTTTTTTAAATAACTTTCTTACAAGAGTGGGTTGGAAAAGGTGGTGCCAAGTATTGACCTTGTTGCAGCTATGTTTATGAATAGTAGTGTGTAAACTTAAAATCTAAAATTTGTACCTGTCAAGTCTATTATGCTTTGAAAATTGTGCGGTCCGTATGGGGTCTTAGTCCTCAGTAGATCATTCAGTGCTGTGGAATCCTGATCTTTTGTTAGATGGGTAAACAACACCGAGCATTATTTGCCTTGTTTTGCTTTGTATGTAGTCTTCTGCAGCAGTCTTCTGATCTCTGTTTTGCAGTATGGCATCAGCAATTGCTTAATAGTGTGACCTAGATGAAGTAAACAGAGTTGTCTCTGGCTTTCTTGTGTAGTATCCTAAGTGTGGAGACATTTGATAATCCCAGGCTTGTGGGAGGAAAATATGCTGTCAAGAATCTGATTTTTACCAAAGAAGGAATGGAATAGTATAGCAATGGTAATCATAGCAAGGAAGCCGTAGAGAATATTGGTTTGATGTTTGGAGGCAGCATGTACTGTATGTTGTGTCTACCTGCCTCTTTGAGAAAATGCAAGATGGACAAGGTAGTCCTAGCAAAGGACTCTGATATTTTTCCCTCTTTTGTACTTAAACTAAAAAATTATGCCTAGGAAAAAAAGGCTGAATACTGACTTATAGTGTAGACTGAGTAATAAAGGAAAGCTTGAAAAGTAATTTGGTGCAAATCTGTCTTATAAATGATTGCCGTCATCTGTTGGATTTTTTTAACTTTGTATCATGTTTTTCCTTTTGTTTTCTTGTTGTTGTAGGCTGGGTTTGGCTATGGCTTGCCAATTTCTCGTCTGTACGCTAGGTACTTTCAAGGTGACCTTAAACTCTACTCAATGGAAGGTGTTGGTTCAGATGCTGTAATTTATTTGAAGGTATGAATCTGACCCTTTTTTAAACTAATAATGCAGTGCAGTTTGCAGGCTGAATAAGTGAACTTTTCTCTCTTTTCACTCTTCAACTTGTTTCCAAATTTGTAATTGCTATCTTCATTATATTTTACCTAAATGGGTTACGCAGAATCCTAAAAACCAAGGTTATAAATACTAACACAGCACTAATACTAGTTTGCTTTGATATCCCCCTGCCACCACCACCCCAGTCCCCTGTGCTGGATCTTTGCTTTTTGTTGGTCTGTCTTAAGTGCTGAATTTTCAAAGAACTGTGTGATGAGAGATAATTTTGGTTAATACTTTTTGATTCTAAAAGTTTTGACCTCAATAAAACTGAGAAGACTATCAACTAACTCCTGGCTAGTACATATTTTCTTTTTTTTATGCAGTTCTTGACTTTTGTGCAATGGACTGTATTGATCCTGTTGTCATTTTTTGGGAGATCCCAGGCTACTCAGGGGCTTAAGGTTGAAACTAACTGCTTGGATATCATCAGGGAATTTAAAAGAATATATTGTATAGCTCATGTGCAGGTCACTGACTTAGTGCTGTCACTGTGCCTTGCTGTATGTAGTGAGTGAGTTGTGGAATCCTGTGCTAACTTCAGTTTCTGATGCGTTTTAATCCTGTGCATATATGTGTGGAGGAAAAAAGGTATGGTCTTTCTCAGAGGATAAAGGCATGCTCTAACGGACTGAAGTAGATCAGTCCTTACAGATGCTGACAGAGTCTGAGCTGGTTGAAAAGAAATGTTTAAGTAGCTGTGTGCCCCGTGTTAACAACAAATCTCCCTAAAATGTTTTTGACCAAAACTTTTTTCTTGCTATCTTTGTAGACACCGCTCCCTGGAAAGAGAGGAAATATTTTAAAGTGTTGTTATTTTCTTTTAACTTTTACTGTGACTAGTACTTTGCCTATGACTAGAGCAATTAGTCACAGATAAAGTATTTTCAAAATAGTGTTGTAACACTTGGATAATTGAGACACTTGTTCGATACAGAAGTTGTAACTGTAGAAGTCCCCAGAGTATCATCTTGCTCTCGGTACCTTTAATGATATCTTACCATTGCTTTTGTTTTTCCATAGGCCCTTTCAAGTGAATCATTTGAAAGACTTCCCGTTTTTAATAAGTCAGCATGGCGACACTACAAGACCACACCTGAAGCAGATGACTGGAGCAATCCTAGCAGGGAACCAAGGGATGCTTCTAAATATAAAGCTAATCGATAATTTGTCACCTTTTGTCTCTGTTGGAGATGACCTCTGCATTCAATATCAAGTCTCTGCTTTGTTCCAAAATCCTTCAAACCACAATAGCTAATTACTTCCAAACAAAGACCTAATCAGGGCATTGAAAAATACTAAGAACAAAGTGATGATTGGGACTTAAAGGAAGTCACTAAGCACGTTTGGTATGTGAATCCTGCCTACTTCACCAGAATATGCTTGGTTGCTTCAGTCATGCATTGACAAAAGGGATCGCACTGTGAATGCACTTAAGAATACACTGTTTAACAAAAAGATAGTATTGGAAATGGCCGATTTTTATTCCAATATAAGCATTGGCAAGATGTGCAGAATCCCTTTAAATGGTGAATAGTGTCTTGCACAGCAATATGGTATAAAAGAAATTCTAATGTAGTTAAACATAAGCTTTGAAAAATCCACTCTTTGCTGCATTTTATATTGCACAAGTGTCACCTATTACAGAAGATCCCTCTGAGCTCTTCAGATCTTCTATCTAATGAGCTTATAAATGCATAGTTCTAAACAGGGTTGTGCAGCTTTAAACTGATGCTTTCCCCAAATTCCCAAATCCATTTGTCAAGTGCATACGAAAATTATGTTGTTATGAGACATTGGGACTTCCATTTCTTGGTATGCACCTTAATATGATTTTCCTGACAAGCAAACACAGAAATGCATTTCTATACATTTTTCCTTGTTTTGAGGAAAGATCGTAAGTAGCTAGATCATCTCTCCCTACAAGAAATTCTGTCGATACAGGGGCAGGGTGTAATTCAATGTCATGTTTATTGCCTATCATTTGGGGGGGTGGGGGAGGGGGTTGGGGAAGGGAGAGAAATGCTGAAAGGCCAGACAGCCAGTCATGCATATGAATTTGCCTTAAGAGTGTTGGTTGCTTGGAACCCGATTAGTGTAAAACCTGTAAATAGTTTGCAAAGTTATTTATATATTCAATGTCTGAGTATAGTCTGGTAATCTGAATTTGTAGTGTATATAAAGATGTTGTACACCAGCTTTTGGAAAGTGTTATTGGTCTAAATACACAAAACTGGAAATATCATAGAAATGGCAGGGACAAAACATAGCTGGTACCTGATTTAAGGAAAACAAAAAATCAAAGAGAGAAAACCGAAGTATTTTCCCCTTGAATTTGCTGTAAGGGTTATTGTTGACTGTTCGGAAACCGTTCTTCACCAGGTCTTTGCCAAATACTGTTTCTGATACTATGGCCTTTCAGAAAAAAAATGTGAAACTTAGAAGTTCTGGTGATAGCCTGCCTAGCTGTGGGAATAAAGTAGATGAGTTGTAAGCAACTCTGATGCACCCTCAGTTTCTCTTAGGGGTTTTGATATTTTTTGAAAGATATCACAGATTTTAGCATGGAAAAATGAACTTGTTTACTAAAATTGAGGGGGAACTGTCCCTTTTGTCCTCCCAATATTTATTTTTATAAAGAACTGGTCTATTAGGTAAACAGGGAAATGCTGAGAAATTCCTAGCTATTTTTAAAAAAAAATAAATCTTAGTTTGACTTAACGATAGTACTTTGCACTTACATAGCACATTTCATCAAAGGATTACAAAGTGCTTTGAGCAATAAACTTCATATAGCCCCATTTCTGAAGAGTCGGAGTCCTTACCTTGCAAACCCTTCAGTCAGTTCAAGAATTTGTATGTGAACAATTCATGAGTTTGCAGGGCCTGAGGTTCCGTGGGCTTCACTACGCCGTACAGATACGTCATGCTGGAGCGCCAGGTTGTTTTAACGCTCTCTCATACACGTCTCTGCGGAGCGCTGCCGTACTGTTCAGAGGTGGAGACGCCAGGACAGGTGCTGCTGAAGGCTGTGTCTGACTTGGTAGCTGGTAAGCGGTGCCCTTCTGAGCCCCTTCTGCCCACAGGGAGGAAGAGGGAGCATGCTGATGGGGCCGTCCTCTTTTGTTCCCAAAGCGGACTCCTTTGACCCTGGCGAGGGGATCTTTACCTGGCACGGCGAGAGTGTAACATGTGTGGCCTCCAGAGCAGTTATTTCCCATGATTTTAGGCACTGCTGCAGAGAAGGCAAATCGCTATTCGAGCGATACAGCTATGCTGCTGGGGTGAAATCAGAGTAGTGGTTTGACTGAAACACCAGTTGGAAGTCACATCTACTAAAATTTAGTCACTTAACTTCTGCCCTCACCCATAACTTCTTACTGTTTTTAAAGTCATTTCAAGTTGTGTATGTTTTCTAGTAATCGCAGAGGAGGGCTTGCTTAAAAATAGAAATTTGTGATGAAACTAATATTTTCCCAGTTGCATGTGGTCATTTTTTCCTAGAACACTTACTAAAACATTCCAAGAAATACAATAGTTTGTGTAAGAAGCTGAGTTTCAGCTTTTTTTAGAAATCATATTTGAAGTAGTAAATCCTGGCCTGGTGCTTCTTTTTGGCTGTCTCCTTCGACATGGAGAGGGAACAGAAAGTAAAAGGATGCGGGCATATGGAGCTGTTTTCATGAAGTGAATATAAGCCATGGAAGCCAATGAATGAAAGCTGAAGATACTGTGGAGGATGTTGTACGTGAGTCATATCGCTTCTTCATTCACAAAAACAACTGGCTGGCTTTCAGGACGGAAGTGCTCTAGTACTTGAAAACCAAAGTCCCCTGAAATGGCACCCATTTCCAAGAACCCTGAGCATATATGAACAGCTCAAAGCAGGAAGGTGGAGCGCAAGGAATGCATTTTCTTTCCATTTCCTAAGGTCTGTTCTTGGGCATTATGGTGAATGTGAGCGAGAAGCAGCTCTTCTCCTCTCCAACCTTGTCTAGGCAGCCTGTGCTTTAGTGGAGATCCCAGGTGTGCCATAAACTGTTCCTCACTCATTGTCCTCGTGCCATGTTTCTGCATAGGGGTATTAGCCTGAAAACTGCCTTAGGAAACAACAGCAGCAGACCTTTGATTAGAAGAGGAGTTTTTCAGTGGGTATGTCTGAAAAGTGAGGGTGGGTGGGTTTTTAATATGGCTAGTTTAACTACAGATACTGATCTCTTTTTCAGTTACTTCTACCTTTGATTGGAGTCTGTTATAATTATTTGTTTTAATATCTTGGGGCTGTTAATTCCAAACTTTCTGATGATATAAAAGTGTATTTCTTTCTTATGGATTTCAGATATACAGCCTGGTAATGTTATTCCAGCCTGACACATCAATAGGAAAAATGTTTTCAGTGAAAATGCTTTCTATCTGTTGTGTTTAGTGATTAACAGAAACAAACAGAGCAAGAGGTGTTTGCTCCTCGATTCTTCCTGAGAATTTACAACTTCTGTGTGTCATAGTGTAACAAATAGTTTAACTTTTTTGTCCAGTGCATTTTTCTAGTGTATGTGTCTTGAACGTAATCTATTAATCCCCAGCCTAGTTTAATATTGATAGATACTGGAGTCTCAAAATCATATACATATTCACGCTCCCTGCTTTTCTAGGCTTTGTTTTGAGGCTAACAAGGGGTCTTTTGGAGTCAGCACTTGATGAGAAATATTCAGAAGATAACGAAACGCTTCTCTTACAACTCAAATGCACAGTCTTTGCCTCTCTACTTGACTGTGACCTAGGATAGTAATGAGAAAGCCTTTGTCCTGCTGCAGTTTGTGCTACCTCTTGGGCAGCATCTAAAGCAGGTCCCTTGACACATGCTTAAAGAACATGGATATTAATTGTAGCATCCTTGGAAAACTCAAGCTACTTTTTGGCTCTGTAAACTACGCTTGCTGTTTCAAGTGGATAACATACTTTTCTTTGTCCTCAGTGGCGTGTAGAATTTGCTTTGAAACAGCTGTTTGCTTTCTCCAAAAAGTGAGCAAGAGTGATCGTTCAGTGCAGTGCAATCTCCTATTCACCTCCACCCAAACTTAGTATTTAGGGTGCAATCTTGACCTCACTGACATGGAAGACATCCCCACCCCTCCAAACACACGCACACCCCTTTAATAAGCACTTCTAGATCCTTTTGTGTTAGGTGCTGCAAAGTGCAAAGTGGTCTTGATTGATTTAAATAATTTTGTTAGAAGACAGCCTAAGTGTTTATTGTTAGTGTTTATCTCTTGAGGATGACCATGTCCGACTGAGCAGCGTTTAGTTTCCTGCATGTTTCTTCGGTTGCCACATAGATGCTGTGATTTCTAATAGCTCTTCATCTCTTCCTGACATACCCACCTGCCTATGAATTAATATATAAATGTGTTTTTGCAGAACTTAAGAGAATATGATGGCACATGACAGAACAATGTATTGTCGAGTTCAAAGGTGAGTTTATTCACAAACGAGGAACATAATTGTAAATTGTGTAGCGACTTCAGGGCTGGATCTTGCAAATACTTGCACAAGTAAACAGTGTATGCGAGTAATCCCACCTAAGTGAATCTGTTCTCAGGATCAGGACTTAAGCTGTTGATGTTAATTTGAAACAATGAAGATTTGTGTAACTGAAGTGGCTTTCTAATTAAAAATAAATAAGAAAATTTAAAGGTCACGTGCTTTGATTGCAGTATTATGTTGCCTTAAAAGATCTTAGAAGTTGGCATGGAGAACTTGCTTGTTTCTCTGAATCTAGAGATTTTATTTTTTTCTGTAGCATCAGCAGGACTGATGTGTTTGTGATAATTCTGACGTTGTCAAACTAGTATTAATTGCTTTATTAAAATTTTTCCTTTGAATTGAGTACTGCCGAGAGGTGCCAGGTGGACGGTCCTTTGAAGCACATACCCTCTGTAGATCATGCCAGGCAGTGGCAGGGCACGTTTCCCGGTGGCGCACTGTCAGTGCTTTGGGCTCTTCAGCAAGGACTGTCCTTATGCGAGGGACCCGCTAGCTGTTTCACACTTGCCATCTCTGATGAGCTTTTGTAACAGCGTGCTAAACTTGTATGGCGTCTTACCACGTGAGTTTCTGAAGTGGGGGCAAATCAAGTCAGTTTGTTCCCAATATTGGTTGTGGGACAGAACCCGTGCTGGTGAGCTGGCCTGGGTTGCACCTGGCATCCAAGAGGGGAAGAGGTCTCGTGTTGCTTTTCCGTGGAGGTGGCATCATTTGAATCAGCTGAACCTACAATAGAGGAGTGGGGAGCTAATTTTTCATGAGATTACTTGGTGATGTTTTAATTTTGAGTCTTCTGTAACTTGTTTTGGAATTATTTCTAGTCCAATACCTGTGTATATAATTTGTGTATACTCTTATTTTCCTTTTTTCTTTCTGTTGCTGGCAAATGTATGTAAAAACTGCATGATGGTATTTTTAAGGGACTGATTTGGTTTCACACGCTACGGAGCTTAGTTTGTGATTTGGCAGCCCAAGGGCGACTTCACACATGCCTACAGAGGGACACCCTCGGAGAGCTGCAGTTGGGAGCCCTGAGTAATTTTAGACAAATGTGTGTTTCTTGCCTGTTTTGTCACAAAGCAGTTTGAAATCTTCTATGGAAATATGCATCTGAGTTTCCATGTCCACCCCCCCAATATAAATTGATAAATTGCATTTATCGATATAAATGCAATTGATTCCGTATTGTATTACTCTGAATTTTCAGGTTCATTTAATCTGATCTGGTTTGTATCAGATTTCCAGGTAGGTTTTAAGACTTCAAAACTTTTAAAGTCTCTCTTAAATGTTTTATTCCTGTCAGATGTAGGTCTTTATGAAATGCTTATTTTCACAAGAAATGGCGGCTTTCATTCTGAAGTTACCTGTCAGTGATTCTTGTCGCACAAGACTTGATTTGTTTTTAAAAAGATAAAATGATGTGCTAGCGTAGCTGAACTTCACAATTCTTGATTTTGCTGTTATGCCAAGGACCTGATATCAAAATATTTACAAAGATAGCAGTTGTCTGGAACTTGATTAGAGCAGAAAAATAGAAACATAAGAATTTTTTCACTATGCGTAAATCTGAAGATGTCTCTTTCTGCAAAATAATGGAACTGCAAAAGCATCTGTGGGAGACTGGCTTCTTGAAAAACTAGTCACTACGGAGGAAATTACTCTGGGTCCGTCAGTTCCACAAAGATTTTTTTCTACATTATTCCTTTCTCTATACAGAGAAGCTCCCTGGTTTCTGTAGGTTTGTAGCTGGGGTGGATGACAGGGCGGGGAAGGGAGGAGGCGTAGGTGGGAACGTGTACCCTAAAGTATTCTGGGGTAAAACTTAATTTTCTCTTTTGTAGTCTGAGAAAATTGGATTAACCCAGTGACTCTTGTTTTACGCTCACTCTTTAACTAGCATTCATTGCTCTTACTCAGAACATTGAGGTAAGAAAAGTTCAGGCCTTTTACCTAGAAATGGCTATTTCTGAATAACTGCCTGAAGTAGAAGGTCTGTGGCAAGGACCCCAAATTTTCCTTTTCTCACTTTCATAGAGGAATCCAGAAATTGTTGTAGTTTAAGAACATTAAGTAGAAATAATTATAAATTTAACTTATTTGGTGACTGAGAACTTTGCCATTTGAATATATGAAGTAATGTTTCAAAAAATGAGTTTCATTCATGTTCTCCAAATTCTTGGGTTTTTTTTCCTTTGGTTTTATAGCCCTTACTCTTGATCAAGACTTAATGATTTATTGATTTAATAATTTTTTGGTTTACTATATCAGTGCAAGTAACAGAAGGGAGTACTTAAGCCCTTGAATCATCATTGTTACTGTGGCAGGAGCACAGCTTCACAGCGCTTCAGACTGCTGCTTTGCGGAAATAGGGGTTTCAGAGGGACCAAATTCAGGGAGATGCTGAAGGTTTTGATTGAGCTACCTCTTTTGGCAGTGCTGACTCTTCCTCTGAAGTGAGTAGAGATGAAGCCTACAGTTTTAGCCACTTGCTAACGTTTCTGTGGAGTATGGAGTTTCCTTTAATGTTCAGCATTGTTAAGGCTTGCCTGTAATGCATCCGTGCTTCCTGGAGTTTCTGATTTCCTGACACTGAAGCAGCAGAAGCTCCTACAGCGGTTTAGAACCAGAAGCGAGTTCTTGGGGATTTCTGAAACTCTGGTGCCCGATTGATCTGGGTATCTCAGCACGGTTTGTCACCCACCATGCATTGTTTTCTTTGGTTTCGATTTGGGTTTTTCTGCTATATAGATCTCCCTAAAGCTAAAATTTCCTGGATTATTCTTAATGTTTGAAAAGTCAGTTGTAAAATGACACCCAGGGCTTCTACCTTGAAATTTCTTCAGCTTTCCATAGAGTTTTAGTTGTGTTCATAACCTGAATTCAAGAAAATGAAAACCAAAGTTTGTTACCAGGTAATTCCAGAGCAGGAAAATGCCTGGAGACCCAGATTTCTTGACTCATTAACTTTCTTATTAAGTAATAAATGAGGCTCCAGTTGGTCAGAATTATGCTAGAACTGAGATCTAAGTTTCCATCCAATGAGGAATTTATTTTAGAATTTCAGATGAGAAGAAATCTGTGTTGCATTTCCGTGCTGCTTACCATTTTCCACCATAGGATATTCACAGGAGCTGAGTGGTTAAGTAGCTCAAAATTGCAAAATCTGTCAGTGTGTACTGCGTAATATTTGACAGGAGCTGTCTGTAGAATGTGAAGCAACTAGTTGCAGCAGAAGCACCAGAAGGAGGATTTGTGGCTGTAGGACACAGGCGTACGTGGGAGAAGAATTTGTACTGAGGGATCAGTTTGTTGTTACACATTCATGTCTCTCTCTGACTTCTTCAGTACTTAAATTGTTACTTTCAGTGGAGACAGAAATCTTGCAGGAGACAGTTTTTAAATGTAGTCAGGCATACAAAACGTCAGGCATGCTTAATAGGAAATAGTCAACCTTTTTTTTTCCTCAGATTAGTTTATATTAATCATCTAACTCTGAGGTTGCTTTTATTTTTAGCTTTTGTACCATCTCCTCTAGTAGTAAGAGTAAAATTGAGTTTAGTAAACAATGCCTGCTGGATTTTTGTCTAAGAGCATCAGCCATTCAGAAAAGTTGTTAAGCAATCTGAAAACCCTTCTCTGTCTAGTGACTTGGATGACTTTTTGTCCTTGGCCCAAACTGTCGCCCTTTGCGTCTCCTAGCCCAAAGGCAACAGGAGTGTCACTTCGCTTCTGCTAACGTGCAACGGGGAGACATGATTTGAAAGTTGTAAGATTTTCCTTCTTGGTCTGCCACTGTGGATTCTTTTCTTGTCGTTAATAAACGAGCAGGCGCCTGTAAATACACTGATTTAAGACTCTTCAGAAGAAAGCTTCAGTTCTGCCAGTTCTCAGGGTCACGTGTTGATCTGTGCTTTGGTGTTGGAAAGCTTTCAAAGGACAGCTTCGTTAAAATTTTCTTGTGGTTATGGAAACGGATGCCAGCTTGTGCTGTTGTGAGATTTGAATGGAAGTGTTTTATCAAGGTGCTCAATACACAGCTGTCAGTGCTCAAATAGATAATTAACCTCTAACTTTTTGTTTCTTAATAAACAGTTGAACAGTTGGGTAAAACAGGCAAAAAGATCACCTTGGGTGCTTCCCTGTAGATACAGTTTCATTTGGTTAATGGGTGAAGTCAGTTCTGCGATGGCGTGGTAGTACCACCACTGCAGAACGGCTAACTGCGTTTTAATGAGCTCCTGCGTAGTTTATCTCTGTGTCCTTAATGACAAACTGACTTGAATTCCCAGAAGCTGGAAGTTGAAAGGTGTCACAATAGAGGTGCTTGGCCTCATGGCATTATTTTTTTCTTGCGTTTCTTTAAAAGATACAGACCAAGCTTGCTGGTGTTTCCTGATGGTTCTCCATGTTCTCTGTGTGTCTGTGATACAAGTATGTGCTGTGGGGCAGTTTGAAGAAAAGGTACTCCTGAGGCTGGGGAAAAAGG
>VZTV01044353.1:2162-16678 GCA_013400875.1 Anhinga rufa | reverse complement strand
GGGGGGTTGGGGATTAAAAGAGGCCACCCAAGATTGGCTGCACTGTTCGGATTAATGTTTAGTTTGGAACCAGCTATTTTGGGGGGAATCGCGTTAGTTTTTATATAGGATATGCCTTACACAGTTTTCTATTTGCATGTGAACCATATGAATATTTAAAATGTCCTTTTTGCTCTTTTCTGGAATAAATGAGAGCATTTGGGAGAGGCCTTTTAGATAACCAGAGGTGTGGGGGAAGCCCCAAAACCCTCACAAATTTTCGCTAAGGGACAGCTTCATATTTTGTTTTGCCATTTGGCTTTTAATCATGTGTTGTAGCAGTCCAAGTTCAGGACCCCATTGAAAAGGAAACTAGTTAACTTTTAAACTGATGATAAAAAATATCTTATGTATGGCCAAGTAGCAAAGTAACTGGGGTTCCTTCTGGTTTTATGTTAGTTTTGAAATGAAAAAGCTAGAGGCTAGTATGGCATGTAGTATATTAAACTAACTCAACCCTGTTGGTATTCAAAGCTAGTCACAGGTAAAGGGCAGGTTATAATTAATCTACTTTTCCTAACTGGGTGATGGCTTTGTGGTTCACAGTGACTTTATTTTATGGAAGACCAGCGTTTGTTTGTAGGGAGGTATGATTAGAGAATGGTAGAATAGGGTTAAAAAGTATCGCAATGTGCTGAAGAGGCCGTAATTTATTGTAACAAAGCTGTTCCTAGAATTTGATGTAGGTGTGAGACTTGACCTGCGCCCGCAGCCTGGTCGGTGCTGCCAGGTAGGACTTTCCCTTTGAGTGTTTCTGCCTTCATATGCTTAGGCACAGGAATAATTGTTTTGAGATAACGGACCATTTTCTTCTTGATTGGCCCAGTTAAACATTTTTAAAAAGAATTTATTGCTAGGTTTTGTAAATGTGAAATCTGAACTGTACCTTTGCTTCTGTTTACCACAGTAATTTAAAAACAAAAAAGCCAAAAAAATCTTCAGATTCCTGGATCCCCAGCTTTCCCTTGCCAGAGGTTTTGTTTGCCCCCTTTCTGCAAATAGGAGAAGTCAGTCACAGGGGTTTAGGGTTTACTGCACTCTTTGATCCCTTAGGACTAAGCTCACCAGCCAGACACCGAGGCAGCTCCTGCTGACCCTCATGAGCTGCCTTGAGCCTCTGGGCTCGTTGCTGCAAAGGTCTGGGTGCTGGGCGCTGGGTGCTGGTACGTAGCCTGAAACTGCTCAGTTCATCTGCCCTTGCAGGTGTGTTTCTGAGCATGAGCTTTGCTGCGCCAGCAAGTGCATCCTCTGTGGATCAGGGAACTTCAGGCCGCTGAAAAAGGGAGAATCCTGGTTCTTTCTCATGTACTTGTTGAAGTCACAGTTCATGGCAGAGAATGAGGCAGTGTAGGGGCTTGGGGAGTGCCCCCCTCAGATGCGTGTCTTGGCTCCTCCAGGTACTTTACTGCTGTGCTGTGGTTATTTAACATAGTTTGCTGGGCAGCGAAAGGAATCCCCCCAGCCTCTGGAGATGAGACTTTTATCCAAAACCTAAATGTAAAGGAAGGCTGAGCTACCAAAATAATGAGAGGAAAATGTAAGTAGTCAAATCCTGATGACCCTGCAGAGGTCACTTAGTTCATGTATAGCAGAGACCGTGAAGTATCACCAGAGAAATTTGGGATCAAGCCCTGGAACCTTTTAATCCTTTGAGGGGTCAGCTGTCTTTTTCACAGGGTGAAACTGCCTTTTGGAAAGAGTTAAGGGAGGTGATACTTCCAAAGGCATAATTTCCTCCTTAAATTTGTTTTGCCTGTTTGTCTTCAGATTACATTTTGCCCCACTCCCGTACATGGAGCAGGCTCTGGCTTTTGTTTGAAAGGCAAAACTGCCTTATTTAAGCTTGTGAACCTGTAGTTCGCACCTTCTCATTGAAGGAATGACAGATGCTGTTGGAGAGATAATCTGAAAAGGGATGAGTGTGAAAGAACTGTTTGAAGGAAGGCATTGGCCCCACCATAAAGTGGCCCTGAATAACTGCTGGGGCAGGGCAATCCAAGCCTCTTACCTGAGGAACTGGTTTTAATGTGGGAGCCTGCTGCCTGCAGCTGGGACGCCTGGCAGAGTGACTTGGCATAGGAAGAGCCTCAATTCTTGCTGGAGTCTCTGTCCCTGTTCCCCAATTCGCAAAGCAAAGGAGCACTTCCAAAGGCTCCCGGCTATTTTTACTTTGTTCTGCATCCATCTCCTCTCCCTCAGGTCGAGCTGTGGGGCAGCGGCCTTGATTTCCATTCAGATTAGAAATGCTGATGCCAACTTGCACAGGCCAGGAAAGGGCCTTCCCTTCTGAAAGAGAAGGGCAGAAAATACCTGCATTGGCGTGCTTGGGGAAAACGCCTTGTATTCTGAGAGGGGAAAAAAAATACCTCTAAAGAAAGAACAGAACAGGAGTGCCTAAGCTAGCCTGCTGCCTGAAAGGGTCTCCACACAAGAGGCAAAGCCCTGCATCCATTTTCTGGTCCATTTTCAGCTCTGTTTTAGGAGGAAGTCAGAGGTCTGCACCAGGCTCAAGTGAAACTGCTGCTTAATTATGTGCTGTTATATAGGACTTTTTTTCCCCATCATGGTTTATCATTACCCCTTTTTTACAAGCAAATTCGATGTAGCGTCACGCCCTTCCTTTCTGCTGAGCTGAGTTGGTAGGCCTTGCGTGGATTCGGGGGACTTTATTCTTCCCAAGGGGGTTTGCCCGGAACTGAAACAAGAATCCCCTCTGACCTCGGGCTGGGCCATACGCAGCAAGGGCCCGGCTCCCCAGGGCGTGTGCTCATGGGGACGCGGCGCCAGGGACACACCAAGTGGCTTCCGCTGGCGAAAGCCATTCCCCTGAGATTTTGGAGTGGAAAAGCAAGGAGTGCGGTTGAAGAAGCAAGGCCAGAAGCCAAGGGGAATTTAAACAGCTTCACCTTGTTTAATGAAGGCTTTGGAGTGGGAAAGGAAGTACAAGATCTGCCACCGATGTTGGGCGCTAGGGCTGTTTTCGCCATCTCGTAGTTGCTTTTCCGGTGTATGTCTGGCCGCTTCCTGTGCCTGGTGTCCCCAGACCAAATGTACCCGCTGCCTTTTATTTCAGGGGAGAGGAGGTGAAAGCAGATAGCAGCAGTTCTGGCAGGATGACTTTTAGATGTAAAAGGGAAAGCTAAGTGGGCCAGGAAAGCAGCAGCAGTGTTGAGATCAGAATGGGCAATGCTGGGGATTTATTGCAGCCGTATCTTCCTCGACAAGTGGTCTTAGCTCTGAGCCGGTCCCCTTAGGACGTCAGGATTCCTCTTTATGAAGGAGCATCTAGTTTTCTTGTGGCTTTATTTGAAATACCTCTTTCCTGTTGTTAACTTTGTCCACCTTCCAGCTGTCAGTACTGCTTTGTGCTATTGTAAATATTTTCTTTCTTTTAAGAATTCTGTCCCTACAGTATTTGGAAATAATTTTCAAGATACACAAAAAAATCTGATCTGTTTTTTAAATGTTTATCTTTCGTGAGCCTTATGAGTTAAATCATCCCTGTGAGTGAGCTTACACGTTATATTTCATGCCTAAATGATGGAAGGATTTGAAACTAAGGAAATACTCTAGATGTTTCACAAGTGCTGGCACAGGAGCTCTGACTTGCACCGCAGAGGATCACCTCTGCTTCTGCAGCCACATTGCAAACATTCTCCTACCTGTTGTATATAAACTCCTAAGAACTTACAGCGGAGACTTTCTATTTCCAGTTGTGCTCTTTGCTAATGTTTTCAGGGTTTCTATGGTGCAATGAAATCCCAGTTAAAAAAAAAACCTGAAAATGCTTTTCAGCTCAGGCTGCTGGATTTAAAGTTTGTTCCAAATCCAACTCGGTGCTTGTTTTGCATTAGAGGGAGACGCCGCCACAGGGCGCCACAGCTCTCGCTTTGCGTCGCCTCGCCTGGGAGGGCTCGACCTCATGGTGGTGGCTCATGTTGTCCCTGGGTTTGCATCAGGCCTGTGTGAACAAGAGTCCCTGTCGTCCTTTCCTAGAGCGCGGCTGGCTGCGCAGGCGTACCTGCGCGCAGAACTGGCACCGAAAAGGCAGCGAGATCGTGGGGAGGCATCAGGCAGGCGTTCCTCCCCACGGGGCTGCGGAGGCAGCTGAGTGGCAAGAGAGAAGCGGGACTGCAGGCGGGCTGGCTTCCCCGGTCCTGGGAGCGTACGAGGATGCCTCGTATCTCCCAAGTGCTGGTGATGCAAGACACTGCTCAAAGCAGCCCCAAATCCATCTTAAGTAATGAAGCTGGTATTACCAGGGAGCATTTTGGCGTGGACTCTGTGCCTTTAAATAGTTTCTCTGCCATGCCAAATGACTTTGAAATTTGTTCTTATTCTGCAGTTAAAAATACCTTCAGCTTCTCCCTGCCTGAGGCAGGACTGACAATAAATAAATAATTAAAAAAAAATCTTTTCTACAGCTGGTGCAGTAATAATTTCTTTCTCACAGAAAGGACAAAAGGGGAAGAGCACAGCAGGAGTGTTGAGGCATCAGACTGACTTAGCTGGAGGAAGAGTCAAGTCCAAAGGCCAGGGTCAGGAGTTGTCCCTGTGGCTAACGTTTGCTGCTGCAGTTTTGCACAAATCTGGCACAGCTGTAAACTGGCCTGGCGCACACAGGAGCATCGCAGCCGCAGCTGCTGCTGCTGCTGGGGATGGTTTTCGGAAGCAGAACCAGGATGGCTGCAAAAGCACTGCCTCTTCCCTCTGCTTAGAAGTAAAACTTCAAATAGTGGCACCTGACTCCACTGCGCTGGGGCAGAGGGGAAGGGGGGTCTCAGACGGGCTGGCGGCTGCTGCTGCGCCTTGCCAGCTGAGGCAGCGCTTCCCCACCTTTACTGTGCAGCCAGAAGAACCTGAGGGAAGGCGAGGAGAGGTGGTGCTGCCGCTGCAGGGAGCAGCAGTAGCAACTGGAGCAGCAGGATTTTGGGTGGGTTGGAGAGGCTGCTCCAGTGGCATTGGGGGGGGCGTAAGAATGGGTACTTTGTACTGGGGCACAGGATGGGGGTAGCAAGCACTGTGCTACCGCTGGGGCTTACGTGGGGGTTGTGTCTGTGTCCAAAGGTGCTATAAAATGAAGGTGAGAGGCAGCAGTATCTGTTGTACGCTGTTTATTTTTCATGTGGAGTTTGGCTGATAAATAGGACTGAATTAAAGCAACACGTGTGAAAAATAAAACCCAACCACGACTCAGAAGTGCAAAATTGCCTTCCATATGTCCAGAGACAACGAGGTTCTGGTTTGCTGGAGACAGCACATGGATGTTGGTGTCTGTACCAGCAGGGCAAAGGCTTCAGCTTACTGATACCCTAAACGCAAAAGGACGTTTGGTACATTATATGGCTTAGTTGCTGGGTAGCCACCTGTGACTCTGAGAAACAGCTTCTGTTAAGAAGAGGTCACTGGTGAGTTTTTCTCCAGTTCCTATTTACAAGTCGTGGTGCTGTTGTCCACTCAAACCACTGAACAAGGGCTGCTGAACAGTAAGTGCTATGAAATAAAAAAAAAAATGGTAAAAGCCAGGGACAACAAAATCCTGCCCACCTCCATCGCATTTGGATGTGGCTCGTCGTTATAAACAGCACCAGTAGAAAGCAGATGGGTTTTGTGGTGGAGGAGTGGTTTGTGATGGGAAGACTTAAGACTTGCAAAGGATCAGAAAAACTGCCAAGTGCATCCCAGGTATGAAATTACAGTAACAGGCTGCCTAAGGCTGAGAGAGGTCTTAATTGCACAGCTGGCGGCAGCTGAGCTAGCTGTGGCTTTCCCCTTGCACTTCCCAGTGGAAGCGGTAGCTCACCCTATTCCCTGCCTGTATCTTTTTGCAGCTCTGTGAGGAAGGAACGAGCTTGACTCCAGAGGACAAAGCACGCCAGGAGGTATTACGTACTCAGTCTTGTGGTAGTCAGGGAAGTGTCTGGCAAAGTGTTCCCAAAGAAAAATCAGTTACCCAGTGGTGGGGGGGGGTAAAAGCTGTGGGGAATGAACAGTGTGGGCTAACCCGGTGCCTGGCACAAGGGCCTGTGATTTACCTGCCTGGAAAAGTAGCTGGAAGGGAAGGAGTGAAAGGAATTTACCTATTAGGTCACTCGGGGAGGTAAGGATGGTAGCCTGGGGGGGACTGCTGCCAGCAGGTGCCACCCCAGTGTTCAAGCACTCAGCCGTCTTGTTCCTTCACAGATTTTTATTCCAAGAGCCGCTCGGAGCCCTCCCTCTCCCAGCGTTTCCTGCGCAGGGAACCAGCCAAGTGTGGACGGGCGTTGCCAAGAGCAGGCGGCGCGTCCTGGTGGGTTGGCAACCCCAGGGAGCTGCTGCGAGCCCCTGCCCAGGCTGCCCGGGGTCTGTGCCCGGCAGGCTGCCCGTGGGACAGGCAGGCGGCAGCACCCGTTACCTTGCTGGCCTGGCACCAAAGCTGGTGCTGGGCTGGAGAGCCTAGAATGCGCCTGTGCACTGAGGCAGGCTTTGCCAGGCAAACCTGGGAGCAAAACTCGCGTCGTCGCTTCGCAGCCCTACCGCTGTGATGCGGGCTGGGTGCTTCCTGTGGCTTTCTGAGCTGTGGGGCAGGGCAGCCTTGGGGGCTGGGGATCCCCCCTGCTCAGAAGTGCTGCGCGTCTGCAGCCACCTCAGCAGGCGCCGGGTGGTGGAGCTGAGCGTCAGGCAGGTCTGGCTCTGCCCAGCTGGCAGGAAATCAGCCTGTGCATCGAGGGGAGGGGAGAGCTTCACTCGTGCTACCCCTGCTGTGGTTCTGCTTGGGGCTGTACAGGTGTCATGGATGGAGAAAGAAAAATCCTCGTGCCTAATCCTGTTTAAAAGGCTTCCATTGTTTTTTCCATCTTTTTCTCCACGTTAGCGTAGAGGAACGGCCTTGGACCGCTGCAGGGGCAGGGTGTCTATGAACACATCCCGTTTATAGAGTTTGAGGAATTGTTTAACCGCCTGAGTAGCACATGAGGACAGCAGCACTGTTGTGCCCGTCGTTTGGTGATACGTAGCAGGGAGCCGTGGCGTTTCCTAGGAGGCCACGTCCCGAGGCCTTGGGATCCCACACGTGTTTTTTAGAATTTACCAGTAAAAATCACCAACATCTTCAAACTATCTATTTCCTACAACACCACATTCCAGCTAGGGCTGTCTTTTCATTTACTTTCTTGCCTCCAAAGTGCAAAGCCAGGGAGCAAAACAGAAGTTACCAGGTAGCTGTTCAGGCACTAGGAACGCGGAGAGCAATTTGATAAAGCAAATACAGCCTGACTCTTTACATAAACCCCATACAGAGGCTTGGTCAACAAGCAGCATTCAGTAGCTTGAACATATGAAATGGATTTCCACCAACTCCGCTGGAGAGCTCTCCATTTCACTGGCATGGTTTGGGGTCTGGGGCAGACTTCATTCAGAAAGAAAAAAAGTAAGATTTTATTTCCCATTTCTGAATGTATTTGCTGCAGTAAGGCCATTCCTCATGTGCCAGAAGAGCTCAAGGTTAGCAGGGTCCGGTACAACTGCATCTTCTCCATCCACGGGCCGCAGCCGTCGCGTGCCTGTGTGCGGGTCTGCATCGGGAGCTGACAGGGCTCCTCCCGCCAGCCCCACTCGGTGCAGTTCCCTGCTGACCCGGCCTGGCCGCAGCAGCTCTAAGCAGCAACATGTGGACAGGAACTTGCACAGAGGTGTGTGTTTTTCTGTCAGTCCCCGGTGCTGTGTCTGGCAAGCGCTGCTGGCCGGGCCTCCAGGCACCTTGAGGGAGTGGGGATGGGATAAGCTCTTCCTGAGATCTCGCCGTGCTCCAGTCCGTTTTCAGCATCTTCTCCCAGAGCACGTTCCCTGCTGTCAGAGATACCCCAGATGTTCCTCACACTTCTCCCCATCCAGCAGTTGAGTTCATAGCTTGTTCTTCTGTCTCACGGGTAAAAAAATATATCTTTACTTTTCATCCTCGTCTCCCTCGCTCATGCTGCTGAGGGAGGCAGAGGCAGCTTTTGGAGAAGAGGGAGGGGAGGCTTTATTGAAGACCCAGGGTGGAGATGGAGAACGGGATGGAGAACGGCCTCGCGTAGGACTGCTGTTTGGGCTCTGACGGGGAGAAAAAGCCTGGAGCATTCGGCCACTTCGTTCCTGGAACATCTGCTTCTGCAAAAGCAAAGTGAAAAGATGCTCTTTGAGTAATGCACAGAGGGGAAGGTACGTCTGTGGGCAGGCAGGGGCGGCGCTGCACTCTGCCTCTCGCCTGGGAGAGAGCAGGGGGACAGAGGACAGAATTCTGCTCTGAAGCACGGCCAGTTCAACCCACATTTAGCCTTTGCCTCTTTGACTGTGCTCGTAATAACCTGTTTTTTACATGATAAAGTTTTTTCTTAGGTAGGCCACCCCTAGCGTGAGAATACTCTGTGTATTGTCCTAAGCCAGTGAGGGGGAACTCCCGTGGGTTCTGTGCTGGTTGCACTCGGTCTCAAAAAGTCCGTTTTCTGCCCAAATTCCCAACATTCCTTGTTCCCAGGACCTTTTCCTTTAGTGTGCTGGGAAGAACCACCCATCTCCTGCTGAGCTTCCTGGCTGGTGCTGCCTTTTCTCTGCCTTCCCTTCTCAAGGGTGGCAGCCCGGTCCCTGCCAGATACTGGCAGCCACTTCCCCAGCTACCTGGAGCAGGCACCACCCAAACCCTTAAACTGGGGCCGGGAAGGTCAGAATTCAGGTGTCCTTGTTGAAAAGAGAAACACATGCAGTCTCTATGTTCTGCTTTAGGCTTTATTGTAATTTTTGCTTTGTAAAGCCGAGTAGAGGCCTGCCAGAGCTGGTAGGGTGGAAGACGCCACCTTCTCAGCCAAGCGGTCCGCTACGCTAAGGCAAATGCTGCTTCTTGTTAGCATCTACGTGGCCTTGGCCTTGCGTTAGGCTGCCGGGCTGGGTTACAGGAGATCTAGCACGTACTGCGTGGCTGCTGCAGGCTTCACGTGGAAAATACCAAATGCGAGTGCCTTGCTGCTCCTCCTGGGGATAGGAACAAGAAGTCTCGACCTTGGCTGGAGTACTGGGGGTCGGATCGCAGGCAATGCTCGGCTGGAAGGGCCGGACGGACAAAGTTAAGTTGCTGCTCAGGTCTGAGAGCAAAACACTTCTGCAGAGTGTATCCCGGGTTTGCCTGCTTGGGCTGCCGCAATCCACAAACTTTCTCAGCTTGAGTTTTCATTTTGTTCCTTCTCCCCTTCCCCCTGCAGCGACTCTGCTGTGATGACCTTCCTCCCAGCCAAGGAGCCTGTGACTGCCTGTCTTGCTCTTCTTCCTCCTCTTTGAAACTCAATATTCCCCGCCAGCAGAGGGGCAAATGCTAGGTTTTCCCATCAGGTTTCTGGTGTGCTAATCCTGGGGGTTAATGATGCAGCACAAATGCCAAGCTTAACTCTTCCTCTGTGAGCGCCCTCACCCTATTTGTATTTTTATCACATGGGCCTATATTAACTTAGTTTTAGAGCCTGGATGTTGCTGCAGTGCAGAATGACAGAGCAGTTCCTGCCGGGAGCCACACTCAGCCATGTTCTCGTGCATAAAGACCCACGGCGTGTAACCTACCCCCGTGCTACTGCTAGGTCCAAAATAGTCAAGACTTCCTAAAAATCTCAATAGTTAACAGATGGTGGTTGCTCGTGATAAATGGAGCCAGGAAGCATTTGGGTGCGGGAGGGTTTCTGCTGCTGAGAGCCGTGAGGACGTCACCAGGGCTGGCAAAGCCCCAGAGCCTGTTGAAATTCAGTGGTAGGAGTGCAAAATTTCTCCTTAGATTACAGAAATTGAGGTTTTGTTGGCTTGACTTAGTCTGTTTCATCCTCTCACTGAAGATAACCCCAAACAAAAAAAATGGTATTTGGTATGAAATATCCTTTTCCTGGGCAAGCAAAACACTTGGGCTCCCTCCTGCCCCTGGCGCCTTACCGGCCACTTCAGAAAGCTCAGTGACATTGCAATGGTTCATGGTGTTGTGGTACTGGTGCTGGGGGAGATCGAAGTCTCCCAGCTTGGCTGGTATCCCATATGGCAGGGGGTTCTTAGTCAAGAACCTTGGGCCACACGGGCCAAGGATGGAAAAGAGAACCCCACCTTCCTGCTAAGGCCCTCTGCCAGGCTGTAGGACACCTGCTTCCTGGTCCCTGTTTCAGCAGAGAGTTGGTTGCTTGAACAAGCTGGAGCACTTGCACCTTCAGCAGGGCAAGTGCCCAGTCAGTCTGAATTGCCTCCTGTGTTAGTGCTTTAGCCACCACCTTGCTGGCTAGAACCACAGCTGCTGCTGGAGGAGGTGGTGGTGTAATTCACCTGCCTCCAGAATGACTTCCCCTCCTGCTGTGCTCTGGCAGGGTCAGTAAGTCATGCCCTTCGCAGGGAAGGTCTTCCTAATGGGGTGGGGTGCTCCTTGGGCCCCTGGGTGCTGAAGAAGTAGAACAAGTGTTAATGGCTCCTTTGAAGTGCAGGAGAGTTAGATAAGGCTGGGTGCACTCTGGACCTTTACCGGAGGTGGGAAAATAATTTCAAAGCCTTGGTTAAAGCAAATTCAGGCACACACAACCAGTTTAGGGAGATAATGCTTTGCTTTTGGCAAACTTGCCCCTGGGCAAAAATATTTTGCCTACTTCTGAATTTTATTGCCTATATGTTGATACTTCTTTGCTTTACAAAACAAGGGCCGGCTGGGTGTTATGGAGGACTGCTGCTTTTGAGCTGCTGACTGTTTCAAGGCTGTGCTCAGGCCCAGTCTGCAGACACATGGTGTGGCCTAAACACCAGCCCTGGGTTCTAGTCACAACCTGCAAGATTCCTCTGAGTCCCTGCAGATGTCTGATGAGATGCAGCCATTTCATGGTATGGCCATCCCTGAACTCCCTCTGTGCACTGAGTAGAGGGAAATGAGCCCTTTGGAGGGACACCTCCTCTCCTCCGAGAAGGAGATTAGCATGGAAACCCTGCCCTGCGAGGCTTGCTTTCTCCGCTGACCTGAAGTGCAGCTGCCTGCTTGTATGTGTCCGAGAGAAGGTGGAATGAACCCCACTGCCTCCTGCTTGTGTGGAGCAGCATCTCTGCCATTAGTGCCTCTGTGCCAGGCTGCGTGGTGGTCCTCTCTCAAGCCAGGACAAAAATTTCATGCCATGTTAACTGTTGCTTCTGACCCCTCTGTGACTCTCGCAGAAAAAATACATATAGGGGATCACACAGGTGGGCAAAATTGCCAATGAATTACAGACATCTTGATGTTTCAGAACTGACATCTTGACCTTTTTCAGAAATGAGTATTTTTTCTGTGTTACGTGGCCCTTACTTTTAGAAAATTGATGCTAGCATAAAATGTATTCTAATAATTATTTGCGAAATAATAATAGCATATTAATGGCATGCAAATTACTGATCTACAAATCTAGCATGCCCATAACAATTCCTGTACTTTTAATGTCAACATTAAAAGCAACATCTAACTAACAGTGATAAGGCAAATTAACGTTAATAACAGTTTTGACACTAATAGCAAGTTATCATTATTTTAAAAGTCTTTCCTGTTGCAAGGCTCAAACTGATTTTAAAAAAAGCCACACCACCTCTCAGCTTGCTGTCACTGATGCTTTTCCTACAACACTGCAAGGAGATTTCACTCCTGTTCTTAGCAAAGGTCTCTGTGATTGCACCGGATTTCCTACTCTGTGGTTGGGACACTAACTCAGTAAACAGGAGGCCACCTCCAGCCCCGCAAAGACCTTCGCAGAGTGGCTTTTCTCTAACTGAATTTGGTAAAATGTTTTATCAGCAAAGGGTTTTTAAAAATGCCATCAGTGTGCAGTGTTGAGTGGGTAGAGCCAGGGAATGGGATCAAGGCTTTGAAGTTCTTTTCCTCTCTCTGCACAGCCAAACTCAGCTCATCCTGCGGGTTTCACGTGCTCCATTAGTACTAGTTTTATTTATTCAGCACCTATGGCCACGGGACCATCCCACACGGGGAACGCTTGCCAAGCTTTATGGAGAACAACTTATAGAGGAAGCACTCTTCATGTGGATGTGGTCAACACAGGTAAACCTGGGCTTTTCATCAGAAGCGTTTACCCTCTTCCCCTCCTCAAGGAAAAAGATACTGTCAATGAATGAATTGCTAAACCACCTATTTGTTTATATGGCTGGGATCGGTGTTGTTCAGGGAGCACCTGCCTTTATACAGGACAGAGGTAGCTGTAAGGACATTATAAAGATTCAGTCTCTATTCTGGAGCCTTCACAGCCTAGTTTTAAGCTTTTCTCAACTGAGTGGTAATCAACACGGTGAGTCATGGCAGATAAAAGATGAGAACTCCAGTAAGAGGCAAGTACTACATGCTTTGGCGGCACTGAGTTGTGACACGGATGTAATGTGGGCTACTTAATTCACCAGGGGTCTGTGAATCTTCCTGAGGATTTGTTTATGAACAAAAACTCTGCTGAGATCCTTTGAACAGAAGGTACCTTTCATGGCCATAAGTTGTTCAGGTGTGATAAAAGTGACATGAGAGAACATTTACATGTGTGTTGGCTCTTTAAAAATATTCCAATAGTATTTACTTATTCCAATAGTATCTGCTTCATGCGAGTCCTAAACTGTTTGTTTATTTTCTGGCCTGCTGCCTCGATTGATATTTTGCTCCAAACTGTAATTCATGAGCAGTTAAAGCTCTGCACAAGCCTCTTGCAAAAGGTTTGCTTTCAAGTGAGGAGGGAGCTGCCTGACTGTCTGCAGGCCATGGTCTGAAAATGTACCTCTGAAGCATCCTGCTATTCTGTGGGATTGGCTAGCTCTTACTCTGCCCCCCTCAATTCACCCTGCACTGCTTGCTGCTCTCCTCTGTGCTTGCTCACGTTTACTCAGACTGAGCAAAAGGTTCACTTGGAGCTGGCAACTAGAGCAGCACGTCCAAGATGCCTGTACTGAAGGGTCTGGCTGGGGCCTGGGCTTTTACCAGAACGCAGCTGCACAGAGAGCTTGTTGGAAAAGGACTGACTCCCAATGGGAAGGGCTCAGAAGGTCTGTTCAAACAAATGGTAACTTTTACATTCAAAATAAGCTTTGCTGTTGGGTTCAAGTAGCAAAGGGAAGTGGTACAAGAAAACAAAATTTCTCAAGGTTTGGCAAGCTATCAGAACTAAAAGATGGGAGACAAGACTCTTCTGGGGCTCTGAGGTGTCACCAACCTAACCACACACTCAGTGCATGACTTTGGTTTGAGCAGGTAAGGCCACGGGGTTTCTCCCCAGAAGGATGCTGTTACAGACTCTCAACTGCCTTTCCAAGGCACCTGGGGACCTTTGGCAAATGGAGTCTATGGAGCCAGTGTGTACCAGGAGAGCTTCGAAGTGCTTCAGTTCCCCTAAGCCTTCTCTGCAGTCAGTCAGATGAGCATGGCCGCCTGACATGTAGCATCATTTCTTGGAACTTTGAATCAGTAGTTTTTAAAATTAGAAAATTGTCATCTTCTGCTGCTGAGTACAGAGCATGAAGAGAACTACTGACAAACTTTTCAGTGTCTCTGTTCTCCTCACCACCTCCAGTGTACAGTTTCTCTGTGTGGTCCCATTTAGTGCTAATGGGGAGAATAGACTGTATTAGCCTGTTTGCTCATGTGTTGCTGTTATGCAGCTCTACTGAATGCTGTATCACATTCAGCATCGCACCTTCACAAAAGACAAATTATCCCAAAGAAGCAACAGCCAGAAGTGGCAAATCCTCCCGCTGCAGTATTGGCATGCATTACTGGATTCAGCAGGCAGGTCTGGTGTTATCCTACTGCGCTGGCTTTCAAAACAAAGACTGCAGCAAAAGAATCTGCTCTTGATCTGCATTACGGAAGATAAATAAAAACCACTCAGACTTCCTGGGATGGCAGAATACCTACCCAGGCTCCGTCGGGTCCAAACAGCTCTAAAAAGTTGCCAATAAATTCCCTGGACTTTTCTTCCCATTTCTGAATGAGGTCATGGCTCTTCTCTTCCACCTTGTAAACAAATTCTTTTGATTTTTCCTCCACGTTCTTGACTTTTTCTTTCATTTTGTCCACTTGGTTTTGAAAGCGGTATTTCTTCTCCTGTTTTAAAAGTGTGGACAGATTAATATATAGGGACTTGGAAATAATTAGCCAATGAGAGTTGAGAAGAAAAAAAATTGCATTAATGTATCCTAATACATCTGGCCTTGGTTAACTATTCCCACATTATTTTTATAAATGCAAATTTAACATTTGTGGAATGAAGTGCAGAAGGTACATTTTGAAAAGACCATCTTGTGCAATTACTGTGTTAAATGCACTACATGAATCTTTCCATATTTTCAAACTGAATGCATCTTCAAAAATTACATGAATCTTGTGAGGGATACACGTGAGAAATTAACAGCTCAAACTTAAGCAAAAGGGAAATCTCCCTGGGTTTCCTAGCAAACACAGCCTACTGCTGACTTGAAAAGCTCAATGATAACTTGGAGCA
>VZTV01044350.1:0-12900 GCA_013400875.1 Anhinga rufa | reverse complement strand
GCAGAGGGGCAGAATCCCCTCCCTCGCCCTGCTGCCCACGCTGCTGGGGATGCAGCCCGGGGCACGGCTGGCTTTCTGGGCTGCCAGCGCACATTGCCGGCTCATGCCCAGCTTTTCGCTCACCAGCACCCCCAAGCCCTTCTCCGCAGGGCTGCTCTCCATCCCTCCATCCCCCAGCCTGTATGGATACCGGGGGCTGCCCCGACCCAGGGGCAGGACCTTGTACTTGGCCTTGTTGAACCTCATGAGGCTCTCACAGGCCCACCTCTCCAGCCTGTCCAGGTCTCCCTGGATGACATCCCGTCCCTCAGGTGTGTCAACCGCACCGCTCAGCTTGGTGTCATCTGCAAACTTGCTGAGGGTACGCTCAATCCTCCTGTCTATGTCTTTGATAAAGATATTAAACAGTACTGGTCCCAGTACAGACCCCTGAGGGTCTGAGGTCTGGTTTTAGTTCTCTGCTGTGCCACAAGCTCCTCAAGTGACCTTGGGAATATTCTTAAGATTTCTGTAAGGTTTAGGCAACATGTCTCCTTTTTACGTGCTGCACTCATTTAGATGGGGAGCAATTGTGGGCTGGTAGTCTCTGTTTATGACCACGTTCAACTAAGTCCTTTTGTTCCTGGTGGACTTGGACCTTTCTCAGGCTTTGTTTGATGATGGTGTCTCATCCTTCAATGACTGGAGCTGCTCTATGAGTTTGCTGCTGTCTGCTCCCGCTGGTTAAGGTGGGAAGTCTGGAGGCACTGCTAAACCTCTATGTGATTCTGGCTGGTCACGGCCAAGAGGCCCCAGCTTCTCCCTTTCTGTACCTTTTCAATGTAAACTCAAACAACTCTGCTGGCAGTCAGGAAGGGCGTCTCTGCTGTTTCTCTGTGCCAGCTAAAATCTGCACCACCTTAACTGGCTGAACACTTTTCAGTGATTTGTAATTGAGACACTTTCAGGGTCTCAAAAAGTAGTTTCAAGAGCCACTTTTGTGGCTCTTTTTCACTGGTCCTGCCTATGCTGACAGTGACCTTATCTGCATTTCACTTTGCCTTCCAGATTCTTGAAGAGAAGCATGGATTTAGCAGTCCAAAAGCAAGATTAAGCTATCGTTTTAGCTAATCTTCATGCAAAGGAGACTGCCTGCTCTTCCTATCTTGGATTTGAGAAATTCTATTATACTACGGCATATCTCCAAGGAAGGATTTGTGATGATGTTAGCAGCCCATGTTACACTAATTTTTATTCTTAACTGCACGTGATAAGCCTGCTGTCAGCAAAGTAGCGTTTTCTTCTTGAAAAAGGAGTCCTGTCATTTGTTGTGCTGCAGCACAAAGCATTTTGCAGTTTTCTCTCTGAGGAGTTTAACTCTAAGTGTCTGCAGCTTGGTGATTATTTCCACTTTGAACCCAACAAACACCTGAGCCAGAGTTGTTGCTAGGAGGTTACGGGAACTTTACAGTCACAGTATTCCCCATGGACTTATTGCAGTGTACCTGATAGAGTTGTGAGGTCTGTGATCACCAGTCAGTTCTTTGGGACGTGCCTCTGGGTCTTCAATTTGTCCCTTCTTACAAAGCTTCCTGCCAAAATAATTCTCTTCAAAGACACTGGGCCTTAGTCCAAAGCCACTTGAGGTCTTGGAGCTCTCAAAAGCCTTCAAACTGTGGCATTTCAGCCAGTCTGCTACCTGCGGAATAATCTCATGTATTTCCCAAAAGACAGTCATAGCTGATCTCCTCTGAGATCTCATTAGAAGATGCAAAGACCTTCCTCTATGGACTTCGGGCTTGGCCTGGTATCCTGGCAGCAAGAGGGTCCCTGCTAGCTGTCATTCATCTCTCTGTCCTGCCTTTCCCTTCTGGCAGATCTGCAGAGAGCTCTTAGGCCTGCTGGGAACACCTGAACCAGGGTAGCCTCGGAGTACAAGGTGTTGTCAGGACAAACTCCTTTGTCCACACTTCTTCATACCTTTCATGAGAGCTGAAGCTGCGTTTTAGCTGACTGTCCCCCAGGGCAGGATGTGGCTTTCCTCAGGAGACAACATCCTTACATCTTCCAGCCAAATAGCTGGAGTGGTGGGAGACGTCTTGAGCTGCCCTGTCATAAACTGGGAGAGATCTGGTTAAACTTTGTGCCAGCTAGCTCTGGTGCAAGAGCGTTTTGTGCTCAGCAAGGGAGGTGATCTCCGGCTCTTGTGTGATGGTTTGTAACATGGAGCAGTGCTGGTGGTGGAATGTGGACCAGGATCAGGAGGGATGAGAACAGAGCAAAAGACTCCCTAAAAGCTCCTTGATTTTTATCAGAAAGATGTTGGATCACAAGATTGCTGGCACCTTCTAGAGTGCACCAGGACCTAGCAAACCCTTTCTCAGAACTTACTGCCCTTATGGAGGAGGGAGGCTTTCTTTACATCTTTGGAGAAATGGTGGCTTCAAGGCCATTGTGAAATCTGTACAGTGCAGTGTATGGTTGTAGCAAATCCTCTTCCTGAAGGATCTCTGACATCTTCTTTGGGGTGTACAAACACTGCCTGCACTGTCACCTTGGAAGGGACATATTGCACCATATACAGGGCAGTGGCAGATCAGTGTTTTGAGGCTTCACAGGATTCCTGTTTGCTGTGCTGTGCTGGGTGGCTTTGAAGAGCATACAGGTACAGTAGTAACTCATCTCAAAAATCTCTCTTGCCTTGCTGTCTCTGAGATGTTCTGCCTCCGATCTTCACAAGCAAATGCATGATCTCTGCTGGAGCTCTTGCTCTTCAAGCTAATTCTCCTCAGTGTTTTTCTTCCTTTCCAGTTTCCCCTCTTTTATTGTGTATTCTATTTCTATGCCAATTTCCACTATTTCTCACCTACCTTTTAGTGAATTTTTGTGGTATCTCTGCTTTTCCCTTCTTGCATCCTCCGGTATCTCCTTCCTTCCTGACCAAGTACTGTGTACTTTGTGCTAGCTTTCTCAGTCATTTCCTGACCACGTCCACAGCCACTGAGGTGGAGCTTGTAAAGCTGTCTTTTCTTTAAAGTCAGTCCTGGGCCTGAAGTCTGCCACATGGTACATTTAAAATCTCTGGTTTTAAAAAACATTACAAGAAAGCCTAGGAGCATATGCTTTGCCTTTACAGACAGAATGTCAGCAAACTGCTGGGTTGGCCAAAATAATGTGGTCATTAAATCACTGTGATGTTTTTCATTGTCAGGTTGAAGTTCTACCACTCGAGCCTAAAAATAAAGTGCTTTCCATTCTGCATGTGCAGGCAAACCGTCACTTTATGTTAAATGGATTGATTAAATGTTCTGCTTAAGTGTGCTCAGTGAAGCAAGTGCTACCAAAACTGGATCATCTTCTCTGCTGAAACATCCTTTCCACTCCTAAGACCTCTTTTAAGAAATCAGAGGGCCTATTTAAGCTCAGTCTCGAGCATTCAAAATTGGCTGAATTTTGCCAAACTTGATCCTTTCCATGAAAGAGTCACTTGCTATCCAGCATGCATAAATTTAGTAGTGGCTAAACGAAAGTGGTGGAGCCTGCGCAGCAATTTTGTGCTCTGCCCTTGAAAGTTTGTGATTCCTGCTGACACCAATATAGTCCTATTTGTAAGTGAAGCAAGAATTCGGCAGTTGTTTCCACGTTGGTTAGACAGCCTGGCAGCCGGAGAGATCACTTGTACTTGGGTGTCGTGAGGGCTGACAACTTCCCCGGCAGCTTGAGCTGCTGCAAAGCTTCCATTTTAATTGTTTTTACAGAAATTGCACTCTTGAATTTAAATCTTTCTTCAGGCAAAGGTGGATGCAGGTGCAGGCAATCGCAGTCACCCCTGCTGATGGGAATGGGTACTGCTCTATCAAGTCAAGGTGGGCAATTGAATCAATGTCAATGGAGTAACTCCTTGAACCAGATGATTGAAACTGCTAAACCTACCTGGTCAGAAAAATATGATTTAAAGTCACAGCTCAACACTTCACTTCTTTTGGCCTTGTCTTGAAGCTTCGACTAGTATCTTAACACTGTAACAGAACCAGTTTCTAGGAAGTATGTTATTGCCTTCTTCATTTTTTTGCTGCTTTTGCTAAAACAGATGGATTTCAATGTCTCCTTGGTATAGCATTTGCTCTAGATTCCCCCACCTCACAGATACTTTCACAGGTTCTTTTCCTCAGAGAAGACAGATGAGCGTGATCAGAAGACCTCAGGCAATTTGCACAGCCCCTGCAAAAAGCCCCTTGGCCCTTGTCTCCTCCTCAGAGCAGCGTTTCAGAGGCTTCAGAGGTGTACGACTTCTGATGAAGCAGCCCAGTCAACTGCACAATTGTTTTACAGCTAAATGAGCTGAGGTGATTTTTATAAGCTGCTCTTTTTTTGAAGATGGACAAATTCTATTGTTTAAGGGAAGATTTTCAAACAGACTTGGTTGTCATATCAGCTTCTGAGTGAAAGCCTTTCAAACTGAAGGGCTTTGGGGAAGTTCCTGCTCTAATATTCATGACTGTATCCAGACAACTTAGGCTGCATTGACGTTGCTGTGCTAGTTTTTCTTACTGCCTGAATAGGTCTTGTGGTCTTTATCAATTTAAGTGGAACTTGAGCCATCTTTGGCTTTACTTGGACTGTTTAGCGAAAGGACAGAAACACCCAGGTGAGTCTTTGCTGTGCCAGTTGAGGACCTCTGGTCCCACTGGACTTCCCTACAGTCCTCGTCACAGGTAGAACGGGGAAGCTGGGCAGGGAAGTCCTTTGCTTTGACAGGTCAGTTATAGCTCTGGGCAGCATCAGCTGCCCACAGCTCCCAAGCGTATTTCTTGCAAAGCAGCATCTGAGCACTGGAGCACTGGGAGTTACCTGAATCTCCTGCCCTGTTATATACTAATCCTCAGGGCTGTCAGCAGCTCGCCTTCTCCTTTCACAGTTTGCTCATGCCATGTGTAGACAATTAGATTCCAGGCTGTGTTTTCAGGTGGCTTTGTCCAAGTAGGCTATATCGTTTCCCTCTTTCCAGATTGAATTTTTCTTTTGTTTTGAAAATTAAGTTTTCCACACTATTATAAGCTGTTTGGATAAGAGCTAGAAGAGACTAAACACTGCACAGTGTGCTGCTTGGGTAGGACCTGCAGGGAGTGAACATGTGTATTGAGCTGGTGGGTACTCTCTAAAGAGCCACTCCAGGTCACATAAATTAGAGTAGCCATTTAACTGCTATAAATTGCTCTGGCTTAGATCAGGCTGAGATCAACTATGATTAGAGAATTGTGAAGCTGAGAACAGCTCCCTGATTTATGCAAAGAAGATTCTTCTGGAAGCAAAATTTGACTTGATATTTTTAATGGGTTCTTGAGACAAAAATGTCTAGGTGGGGGCTTGTTTCCTAACAGTTTGTATTACATATATTGTTGATGTTCTGGAGCTTAAATATGTTAACAGCTTCTTTAACTGAAAGAAGGAATAGTCTTAGGATATTTTACAGATATGTCATATATCAGCTATGGTATCACAGCAATAAACACATCAAACTCTGGGCTACTGGAATAATTTATAGCCTGTGTATGCAGAGGCTTTGTACATCACTGGGCGTTGTGCCTGACAACTGCAAGGATGTTAATTATTATGCCATAATTCATCAGTTGAAGTATCTTGCAGCACTGTTAAGCCAAATTCCAAGGCCTTTACTAGGTCATTAAGCAAAAAGTAAGTAAAGACTAATTTACTGTGTTATTAATCAATGAAATAAATATATTCTGAAGTCCTGTTTTAAAAAGCAATATACTGCTTGGGTGAAAAGTGACTGAATTAAGTAAAAACGTGTAAAAAGAATAATGAATAACTTCCCATCAGTTTAAATAATTTTGGAAACTAATCATTATTTCTGCAGAGCCATATGAGCCCAGACCAGTTCCTAATTTGAGGAGCTACTAGGCTCACCAGAAACAACGAAGAATATAGTGGAATTTTACCCGATAAATTAAGTCCTGTTCTTGATCTGTGATCTGCTCCCTTCCTCCCGTCTTGTAACTCTGCTGTGGTATGCAACTGGGGGACCCAGTGTAGACAAGACAAGTTTTTTTTCATATCTCCCCATGCTGTGCTTGGGCTTATAAGCTTCTTGATCTTCTTGGCCTTGATCAAGGCCCTCAAGTTCACGACCTACCTGGGTGAGACCCAGACCTCAAAAAATGAGCTGTGCAAGGGGGGCCTTGGCCATCTGGGGATTATTTGGTCCAAGGTATGAGTGACCTTGTCGTCAGTGGCCACCGAGTCACTTCTCAAATCCTAGGATTTGTGTTATACTGAAGTCCCTCTACCCTCTCTGGCGCTCAGGTTAGCTGCTTCTTTCTTGGCATGTGACTGACCAGGGACAGGCTGGTTTTCAGGCATGATTTTCCAGACCACTCCTGTGGCAGCAAAATGGTGTGACCTTTCAGCAGGAGCCAGGTCCTTCCCACTGGAAGCACCGGTCAACTCCCAATTTAGCTCCCCAGACCTCATACCCAACTCCTGAACCAAACCCAGCTCTGGCCTCTGGGCTACCCTGCATGGCCCATTGCTGCTGCCGGCGATGTTTTCAGTTGCCGTCTGTAGGTTTAAACAACTTTTGGAAGTGCCAACTCAATGACTTCCCACAGGGACAGGAGATCAAATTTGGGAGCCTATCAACTGAGTGGCCTATGGGCTTTCCAGGGTTTCTTTTTGACCTGCTTTTGCATCGGTATCTGACAGTCTTAAATCCCACAGTACTGAAGAATTACAGCAAATATTTACTCTTCTTTCTGTTGTGGTAGCACCTGAGAGGCTGTCTCTGAAACGTGAAGCGTGTTATGCTGTGTTAAGCACTGTTCATACACTTGAATTTGAGACAGATCCTGCCCCGAGAGCATCCAATTCAAGTGGACAAGGAAGTTGCAGAGAGGTGAATATATTAGGACAAAGTCATGAAGGGTGTCTGTAGCAGAGGCACATATTAAACAAAATCCTCACGAACCCCCTTCCACTGCAGACTGTGGTACCTTTTGTAAGCAGGCTGCCATCTCATCAGGCTGGGCTGAGGGGGATATATTTTGTAGGCACACCATGTCTGCCATCACCCAACCAAATGAAGGGGAAGTTGGAGAATGCTTTTGTTGCTTTCTTTTTTTTTTATGTTACATAAGGATATAAGCTGCTAGGATCATTAGAATGAACTTTTCCCCATATTTCAAAACCAATCACTTGTTTTGACATTTGCAATCTGGCTCTTCGCTAGTGTTTTTCTGGTAGCTGTGTTGAAACGAGCAGCCTGCATTCTCTCACTCTGTTTATGTGACTTGAAAAGAGAAGGTTGGGCATCTGTTAAATTCCCATAGAGAGACAAGCACTGAAATGTGAGCTAGGTAAGATTTCATTCATCTTTCCTAATATTTATAGCTCAGTGATTTAAACCATATTAAGTAATCAAGTTTGTCTGGGTGAGAAACACATGCCAGCCTGTTCCTATTGCTGTGGGATGGCCGAGGAGGGAAGCACTAGTGGGTAAGCAGAGAACTGCAGTAGAGACAGAGCAGGGGACTGACGGTGGCTGGCTGGTACCGGAGGCAGTTTCTCTTCTACTAAAGTGTCTATTTCTGGCTCATGCATATTATGGCACAGATATTTCCCAGAAGATAATGTGGCTTTTATTTGAAGCCAGCTTCTTTCTTCTGACTCCAGGTGGAAAACCAGGGTATTTGGGTTACAGTCTTGTATGTGCGAACCACCTTCAGTGTAATAGGGAAGAGGGGCCCAGTTCTGCTCTGGGTTTTATGTAAGGCTGAATCCTGCAGTTGGCATAGGTGACCTGTGGCTTTTGAGCCACATGTGGCTTAAGGGCGGTACAAATGTGGTGGCTTTGTGTGGCTGTCCTATGGGATGAAGGAGGAGATCAGACACCGTTGAGCAGGGCCACGACAGCGAGGCCAGCCCAACATGATCCTGCAGTGTGGTGGGGAGCCTTCGGGAAGCTGCTGACCCCTGCTTTTGAGCCCTGTTTGGAGACCACCTTGTCTTTTGCTCTCTGAAGAACATAGTTGCTGGATCTCAGAGAAATGGAAGTTTGGGGTATGCTACCCACAATGCGGGCCTCCCTGTGGTAATTAATTGCTGTTTAATTGCAGTGGAGTTGTTTTGTGTAGGCTTTACAAAGTTAAGTACGGGATGATCAAATGCTATCATCTGTAGGGAGGGATCATACAAAGCTAGCTGGCCAGTCAGGCAGGTGCTTTTTGCAAAATCTAGAGTTGTCCCAGGGCTGCTGCCGGTCCTGTATAGCTCTGGGGAGCACAGTGAGGCTGGGACACTGCTGACTCCTTGCTCGGGCTCCTTGTGCTGAGGGCAGGGAGATTTGTGCTGCAGGCAGTTGCTGTGAGGCTGTCAGCTGCCTGAGGGTGTGTTGATGTGCTCTCAGGATACCTCGTCTGCCACTCCGTGGCTGTTCTGTGACAGCAGCGATGCACCAAGCAGCCAGAGCCAGGGTCAGAGTCTGCGTAGGGGCTCTGCACTGCAGTTTAGGATTTGTCGCTATTTGTCTCTTCAGAGTTGCAGTTGGAAAACAGAACAAGCTTTAACTGCTGTATGGACGAGAAGGCATGTGAGACCAGAGCTACGATTTGTCTTCAGCTGGGTTCAGCTTCAGATTTATCAGAGAAAAATGTGTGAAAACTAGTCACCAGATGCCAGATATGTTAGTATTTTGTCCATCATAAACAAATAAGCTGTGGCAAACTGGGGAGTACATGTGAAGGAGTACAGTACTATGGTGCAGAAAGGCCATATTCTGCCAATGCGAGCAGCACACGGGAAGAAAATAACAGTACAGAACGTGGTTAACTTTGGTCACGAATGAAGTGCCTAGAGCTGAAATCCATCACTGTTATAGCTCTGCAAGCGGAGAGAGAGAGGGAAACTGTATGAATAAGAAAATCCAGTTGCAGCAGCTGCTATTGTGCCATTCCTGTCTGCTGTGGCTCAGATGTGCCTGCCTTTGTAAGGGCGCTGCTGACCTACACGTGTCCTGTCTGTGATCTGGCTGCCTTTGCAGATCTGCAGAGCTGCTCTTCATTGCCTGTTGAAGACAACTTCTCACAAAGTACCCTCATACTTTCACCTCGGCTGCCCTATGCATGAGGGAGGCATCCAGTAAGCAGCCACATCCTTTCTGCTCATTCCACAGATCTTTGCTTAAGAATCTCGTCTCCTGGTGTGCCTCTGAACCTCCACAGCAAGTCCAGTGACCTGTCACCTAATGCCCAAAGGCAAACTCATGGGACTGTCTCAGGACTGACCAGATGTTCTGCTTTATGTCTCTGTTCTTGCTGCCTGTGGGAACAGAAGCCCTAAGCTGGGCGACTTCCACAGCAAGCAGTGGTGTTAAAAAAGTCAGTTTTCCTGAATATTTTCACTCTATGTCAGCAGAAGTGACCTGAAACTCCGGCTTTTCATCAGGTACCCTGGGGAAACCTTGCTATGAAACACTTTCTCCCTTGATGCAAAATGCTTTGAATCAGAAGGAGAAAGTGTTTTCAGTTAGTTTTTTTTTACCATGGCTGCCACCGTGGGGTGCTGGCTTGTCAGACAGATAAATGTAATATGCAGGCATACAGTCTGTCTAAACCACCCTTGCTTTGGAGTTTGGAGTGCATCCAGAACAGGACAAAAGTCCTGTCCTGGGATGCTATTGAACCATACTGTATGTGAAAGGTGTTGAAGCAGAGACCTGATAGTTTTGGTCAGTTGTAATGCTATGTACAGACCAAAATAGGGTTCATGGCCATAAAGGACACTCTCTTCACACTCCCACCCCCCCAAAAAAGCCAACCCCAAAACAACAACAAACCCAAAGACCAAACCCAAAACCAAACAAAAAAAAACCACAACAGCTTTCTTAATGGACCAGAGAGCCCTGTTCTCCTTGAGGTGGCATCTCTGTTCTCAAAGTGAAGCTGTAGTCTTTGCCCACTGGATGCACAATGCATGTCCAGTGCAGTTATGACCAAGTGGAGCTAACGCAGGTCTAAGCCTTCCTAAACACAAACTCGCATGCCTCGGCAGCTGGATCACCACTCTGTGCAAGGTACTGAGCATGCTGACTTGTTTCCAGGATCATCACCCTGAAATATTTTTCCTTCTTTTACCTGTAGATGTTATGGTAGATCACACAGCAGGAAGAGGAGCGCAGATGATGCTGTGACATGTCAGCCTGCTTAGAATGTGCTTGGTTGTGCTTCCACAGGTATAAAAGAAGGTGGGGGGAAATATCAACAGGACTTGAAATATCCCATGTTTGTTGAGCTCAGATACCTTATTTGAGTCTTGGAACTGGTAAAAAGGCACTGAAGTCAAAGCAGTCAGAATCTGTTAGTATTTTCTTCCTGTGAAGGGCTCTGGTAGGTACCCTCGGATTGCTGGCAGAGTGTGGTTTGAGGTGTCTAACTTGAGGCAACGCAGATTTTGAAAACCTTGCCATCAAATTCTGCTGGGGAGGAAACTTTGACAAATGAAGCAGAAGGGGAGGGGGGAAAAGAGAGAAGGAGGACTGGGAAGTGAGCTCTGACTCTGCAGAGCGGAGCGTGGCCTGGACACGTGGCTATCGTGGGACTCCTCTGGCTCTGCTCCTGCCAATCACCTCTCCCTGACCTGCTGAGCTGAGCTGCCTGGCTCCATCCCTTTCCCAAATGCTTCCAACCGGTTGACCCTCCTCTCTCTGCTCCTCCTTCCTCAAAACAGTTGAAACCCTAATTTCTCATGCACTTCCCTGTCAGTTGTTGTTCATGTCAACTTGCAGTATCTGCAAATAACAAAAAAAAATGAAGCCCTCCCTTCTGGTTAGCATCCACAGTCCCTGCTCCCTGGCACGAAGAGTCAAAACGATGTGTATATGATGTGCGGGGAGGCTGCTCAGACCGTTGGATCAATGCAGAATGTACTAGCTGTTCCTGAGTTAAGCACTGAAATGAATAAACAAAAAGGATTGAATAGACACCCCTGCAAATTGCAGTGATTTTTCTCACTGAAGCACTGATCCATGAGGTTTTGAGTCAAGCACTGGGTAAGTTGATTTAAAAATGCATCCAATTCTGGCTGCAGGCATCTGGCAGGCTGGGGCCTGGGGTGGAACAAGGGAACAGCTGCCAGAGGTTTGGGCTGCTGCTTCCTGCCCTGGCTGTGGTGCCCGCCGCTGTAGGTCTCTGGAGGGGATGGATGAGTGGCTGTCCTTAGCAGCTCTCTGCAGTTGGTATATGGGGCTGGGGCACAGGTGGGTCCTGTTCCCCATGGTCTGGGGAGCGGAACGTGCTGTTATGCTTTTGTAGAGAGCAGAGGATGTGGGCAATAGTTTTCAGTCTGCCTGGTGATTTTGGGGTGTTGCACTTCAAAGGCTATTCCTTTTTTCAGAGGGAAAGTGTCATTATCATCTGAAAATCAGGCCCATTTCAGCTTTCACAGTACAAAGACCCCAAATTAGCTGTGCTTTCTAACAAAGCCTGGCTTGGGAAATGTCCCTTGAGACATTTCTAAAAGATTCTTGCTTGCAAAGCTAACTACTGATGTGGTCCTAAGTAGCGTAATGACATTATTTCAATAATGCTCCCAGTAGAAAGGATTTTATCTTATTTTTTCTAATGCAAGGTGTTTGTATTTGGATTTTCTTTGGAATTGGGTGTTGTGATTAGAGTTTCTGGAGTCTTCTAGGGAGCATGTGCTCCCTCTTACTTTACCAAAGGGTGTATGGATAAGGGAGAGACAGTTTGTCTGTCTTCCCTGCCATGAAGCACGTTAGAGAGCAGCGCTGAGGGTCAGGTTGGTTTTCCTTCGGGACTTCACAGGGTTCACTTGTCTGTCGCTGTGGTTGTCTTGATCTTCTGGCAATTTACAGTTTAAAGGTCAGCATGAAACTTAAAATATCTTTTTGGGACTAACTGACTAGTGTGGGGTTTCTTTGTGGATTTGGGTGGGTTTTTTTTTGTTTGTGGGGGGTTTTTTTGTGTGTTTTTTTTCTTTAATTTGAGCATTAGAGCAGGAGGAGGAAGAAGACAGGCTTGTGATGAAGTTACTGGGCAGCAGCTGAGGTCTCAGTTCAGTTCTGGGTTTGACCCATCTTCATTCTTGAAAAGGATGCATGGACTCCGATCTGCAACTGGACTTGGTACCTCAGCTGATGAGAATAAAGTCCATGGATATCTTTGGGGGTGCATGAAAATAGTTATTTTTTTTATATATATATCCTCTCTTTCCATCTTATACCTCCTTATTATATATCTCCTTTCTTTTCTATCTTAAGTATTTCTCTTGTATCTCTTTGCACGCAGCCTCTTCGGGCAAGAAACCAGCTCTTCTTGGTGTAATTGCAGTGCCAACTACAGTCAGGTTGGCTCCTGTGGTACAAGCAGTAGTGAAGCAGAGCTTCATGGCTCTTCTGTCGACAAAGATTTGGCCTTGACATATGTTGCCCTAAAGCATGGCAGCTGCTGTGATTTCTAGGAAAAACAGAAAAGAGACTGGGTTTAAGTCTTAATGGTACTGCTTGTACCAACGGTCGCTCTGCTCAGTTGGGCTCACGGTGCTGGGTTGTGCTGCCTGTGTTACCCTCTGAGGTTTCTTCAAAACACGTACCTTGAGCACAAAGCCCTCATGGTGTCCTCTCTTGTGGGTTTGAGAGCTCGAGGATAGCTTGGCTGTCGTTCTAACCAATGTGTAAATTCTAGCAAGGCACTTCTGTCTTCCTCCTACTCCCAAAGTTTCCTGGAAAACAGAATCTAAAGATGAGTTGTTTTGTCTGGGAGCATATTGCCTGCTGCCGTACATTGGCTGGCAGAAGAAAAAGGATATTTGGGGTCAGGTTCTAAACCCAGCAAAGGGAATACTAGAACTGACATCGATTTCAGTGGGGCAGAGGTTTATGATTTTTTT
>VZTV01044349.1:0-19171 GCA_013400875.1 Anhinga rufa | reverse complement strand
ATCTTTGCAGCTCTCCGCTGGACAAGAAGTGGTCTTGGAAAAAAGAAGGGGACCCAAAAAGAAGAAGGTGAAGTTCCTGGCTTGAGGAAAGATCTTGAAAGTGGGGGAGATCCTGGAGATCAGGGAGCTGTGTGGAGATGGAAGCCAGGGGATGCACCAGGGACTGGTGTTGCCTGAGGCAGGTAACAGTGAGCAGCCACGCAGCAGGGACTGACCCGACTTTCTGCCCTAGCATGCTGGGCCAGCAGCCACCTTCCTGCAGGGGTGGCAGGTATGGATGGAAGGTGTGAAAGACAATCAAGTAGATGCAAAAGCTCTCCTATCATTGGCTCTTAAACAAACCCCAGTATCCAGATCCACTGTGGGTAGTTGTTTACTCTATCTAGCCTGTGACATCTTAAAAACTTTATCTCTAACAGTCCTGCTTAAATTTTTGCTCAGCTGATGTCAAGGAAAAGTTCCTAACTAGAGCCATGATTTCCTCTCTTAGTTAGCTGTGTAAAAACTGCTAGCAGAGGATTTTTCTTTTTAAGATGCCTCTTAAGTCCATATATTTTCTGGATTGTTCATTCTTCTGATTGTTTTAAATTCAGACCAGTTTAAGCTGAATGGCTGTAGGTGTAATTGTTTAAGGACAAAAAAAACAACCATGTGAACTTGCTGTCATTTTTCCACTCATTTTATGTCTCTGTTGGATTCCTTGTGTGATTTGCTTCACCAGTACAAAATAAGGTTTAAGAAAGGCATTTGATTTCTCTTCATATTAAAAGATCCACCAGAAGGAGGACTGTAAAAATAATACCTCATGTCTTCACCTATGTATTTATTTATGAATACATACATATTCATAATGTGTAAGTATACGTAAATATATACAACATAGATACATGCATAAACATAAATACAAGCAATGTTAAATCTTGGTCAATTAGCCTTGCTCTTATATGTAGAATGTTTTGACCTTGCTTCTTTCATGAAATTAGTTTGGGCAATGTTTTGAATAACAAGTTTATCTGATCATCTCTGTTGCAAAGGATCAATGATTTGTTCTTGCTGATGCTCACCAGTGCCTTGGAGGGCTTCTAAAGTGTCCCATGTGTTAGTTGGGTATCTGACAGCACTATTAAACAACAGTATTTCCTTTTCAGGCAGTTTCCTCTCCATCCTCCTCTTACTCTTTCGTTGATATAAAGTAGAAACTGCTGATTGTATCTACATAATTTAAGGTAATTAGAAAATTAGATAAAATATCCCAACACTGTTTATTGGGATGGAAACAGTGACGTGTTTTGTCTGAGTTAGATTTTTTAACTTGGTGCACCTCAGATGGTAAATAGATATACAGGAGGGCCAAATCCTAGAGAAGGTAAGATGTGTGACAGTGCGTGAATGAGAAACCCTCTATAGACTACTTTTTTTATTATTATGTAAAGCGTACTTATGTCTCTTTAGGACTGACTCCTACAGTGCATGAAAATTGTAGCAATTATGAATTATCAATTACATTTGACAAAGAAGAAATAAGTTGCCCAATTCATGTATTCTGTTAACAATTCAGTTGAATCAACAGTCAAATTAGCTGTGTGAGATGTTCAGAGCTATGAATATTAATTATTCAAAAAAGTTTATTAAGCATCTGTAGATGGAGTAGATAAACAAGGTTATGCTTTTTATGATAAACATGAATAATCTAGTGCATGCTTACAGTGAAAGTATATTGGATTCTGAATTTTCTGAAATTAAGAACCTTATAGTTATTAGGAAAAATAAAAGGGAAAAAAAAAACAAGCCATAAATTAAAAGATACACCTTTTGTATGTGGCAATTTTAAGTAAAAGCTGATGAGCCAATATTTTATTTGTTTTAATATGAATTAGTTTTTTTGACTCAGCTATAGGAAGGCTTGCAACAGGATGGCTGCAGAAGCACTTGGAATGTTGCTGTGTGTCTTCCCTTTTACCACCAGAGCCAGGGCAGAACTGGATTGAGAGATCCTGGGAGCGCCAATTTAGTTGTTCAGGCTCTCCTCCTTATAACATAGAAAGAGGGAGATAAAAGCAGCAGTTAGAATTCTTCTCTACCACCTTCTTCCCTCTTGTCTTCCGTGACAAATACACTGATAAAACCTAACCTCATTTTCTTCCTACTCTGAGATGACAAAAATTGGGAGATGAATATGGTACCTCAGCTATTGAGAGCTACATCTAAAATGGCAGTTTTGGGGCAATCTGAGATTGAGGGTATATTGGAGGAGCAACCCTTTGACTGCTTGCGAGGGGGGTAAAATCAACTGGAAGCAATCTATGTGGTTCTTTACTCAGAAGTCTCATCCCAGTTATATTGAGGAGACTCGTGCAGAGGAATTGCAGGTCAAAGGCAGCACTTAGTGACGAAACTCATCTTGGCATTATCCCTTCTTCTCTTGGTCTCCATTTCTGGGGCTATAGATCCAAATCAAAACTTTCCCAAAATTCAGGAAGCTCTGGAATGCTGCCAAAAGCAAATGCAACCCATGCTTCTTTTTATGCACTTCTCTCAGGGAAAGAGGAATGATCGTTTCCTCAAAGTAGGTCCTTGAAAACTGTAGTTTCTATTCATTTGTGTGGTCAAAATTGTCTTCCCATAAAAACAATATGTAATAAATACTGGACTTCTATATACCTCAGACTACATAATGATGATCTCATTTGTTTCTAGTTTTCCCAAAATCTTGCTATCATGGAGCCAGCTCACCAAACTGGTCACTGAGAGAGGATCTGCACATTTGCAATTTCTGTTAATGACAGTTGCATCCTATCTTTACAGAACTGCATAGAGCAAAAAGCACACTATAATCAGTCAGTCATTTTTTTGAACTTTTATCTAAATTAGTGTCTTGAAGTTATGTAATGGTGCATCTGGTCCTTTTGAGATAAGATACCTTGTCTGGAAGTTAATGGAATTACATCTTTTCACTCAAGCAAAAGTTATATTGAGAATTCCCAGTGGATATAATGTTCTTCTAGTATGAACTACAGTTATGTCCTTAATGTGTGCTTTAGACTGTTGCCAGACCTTGCCATCTTCTGATAATTTGCTTAATTTTCTTACTGTCCCAGTGGTGTTCAGTATAATATCACTATTAGTAAATTGAGCACAGTCTCAAGTGTCCTATAACATGAAACAAGGCTCTTTCAACTTCGTCATACGCCAAGGTTCAATCAAGCTCTGATGGGTAAATGTTAGACTGAAAGTACATGCAATATAATACCAGTATATTCTATCTAAATTCATATTTCTGTGTTAAATAATACCTCCTATATATGACAGAGAATATCTACTTCTAAAAAGTCTTGATATAGTTAGCCGTGTGATCCAGTCCTTGAAAAAACTCATACTGCTAATCTGATTTATTTCAATGGGATTATTTCCAGAACTAGCTAATATTATAAAGATAACATAAAAGTGTAACCCAGATCTTCAAGCATAGGTGAATGAGTCAAGATGTGAAGAAAACAGGTCTAAGTAGATATTACAGAGCTGTATTGACAAATTCCTTTTTTCTGTTTTTGTTTCTTGCTGCATAGAAAGCTAGTTGGATTGTCAAAACTCTGCTGTGATGCTATTACAGCTTGTCCTTCAAATGGCAGACTGAAAATGTATTTATTATTTTCACTAAGTGCTTCTGGCTAGGGTCTCCATCTTTGACCAAATCTAGAGCAGTTTGATGACATGACTGTTACCTATCTTCAAAATAGCAGCTTTTCTTTTTTCTTTCCTCTTTTTTTGGTGGTGGGTTGGGGGGGGAAGATATGTTGCTCTTGGAAATGTGCAGAACTTGTCGTATGCATTTATCATGGTATGAAGTTTGTATTTTTGGAAGTCTAATGTTTTGGTTTAATCTTTAACTGAGACGGGCCACATTTTCTCTGTAACATCCAACAAATCAGGACAGTCAGCATTGCCCATTAGGCTTACTCTGCTTGAAATTTATCTGACCATCCAGTATTGACAAATGAATCTCAGTGAAGCAAATGGGCTGTTTGTCTCTTGTTGGCATTGCTGTGCACGGCTAACAGAGGGCTGGTTAAAGCCGGATCGGAACATGGGTAATGTGGCTGCTACAGTTGTGTTCTGCATGTACTTCTGTTACTGCCTGGTAGTGCTCTTGGTTCCTCCTTACTGCTGTGGGCTTCTGGTTTTGTGATCGAGTGATTGAAAACAGCACGGGGCTGTACGTTCACCTTGCACTTGGAGCCAAAAAGACTTCTCATGTCTCCCCAGCTTGGCTAGTTTCTCTAGATGCAGAGCCAATTCCCAGCTCTGAGGTGCTAGGAAGCTATTCCTGTTTGTCATACTTCTCCCACTGTTGTGCTCCATTCTCACATGCATCATCCACATTATGTGTTTGTATTTAGTGTAAGAGAGGGCTAAATACAGCTTGCTGCATATTTTTATTTGATTTCTGTTGACTGTAGGAGTATGCTCATTACTCTGTCTCTGACCTCTGAAATTACAGATCTATTTTCTTCTCATAATTTTTTTTTCAGTTGCTGTGAAAGTTCTGTAGAACAGATTTACCTACTGTTGGAGTAATCAATAAAAAATTGTAAATCAATAAATAATAAACCTGCAGAGCAAAATTATGGAATATCCAGTTTGAACAGATAAACTCACTTCTTTCCAAAGCAGCATGGGATATTCAGGTAGTTGGATCTCCACAATCCAAAGGAAAAGAGAAAGTTCTTTCTCCAGTAAAACTAAACTCATAATCATTTGCTTGCTTTTTAATACTTGCCATGCCATCACTACATGTTAAAATAATTAAGAGTCTTAGAAGATGTTGCAAAGAAAGTATGTCTGGTTCTGGTTTATGAGTCATCCCTCAGATACTTGACAAATAATATCAGTGCATTAGGATTATCAGACTCGAGAGTTTTGGCTGGGTTCAAGAGGTGTTTAGGGAACTGGAGGCACGCAGGAATTTGGTGGCAGAACATGCACTGTACACCACTGCACAGGGGATGGAAAATCATCCATACAAGTGTGTGCAAAACTAGAGACAGCTTTAAAGACCCCTACTGCTATCTTGAAGCAGGCAGGCAGGCAGGGTGGTGCATAGACAGCACTGGTGGAATATACCTGCTTGAGTCCACGGCCTAGAGAATAAGACGCAGTAGCCTAAGAGTTAAGCTATTGAAATTTGCAAAAATTGTTTGGGAGGATCTCCCAGAAACTGCATCACAAATAGTGCACTAGGAAGTTGTCTTGCCTTTAAAAAAAGGAAATTTTAAAAAAAGGTGTTGGTCACAGTGATGAGAATGGTTTCCAGGGACACCTCTATAAGGCCTGTCTGCAGTGATCAGTAAAACAGAAGGGCTCGATTTGAATTTATAGATCCTCCAGCCAATTGCACGTATAAGTTCTGTAGTTTCATTTGTGTTGTGTTCATTAAGAAACCCTGAAATAGTAAGACGTGCTGAGATAGCAATGTGTATTAATGTGCTGCACTAGAATGGTTTTATGGTTTCTTCACCAGAGCTGGCTTGCAGACCGCCTGCACAAAGTGGGGGCAGCAGAACTTGACCTGTTTGCACCTATCGGTCCTGCCCACTGCTGTTCTCAAGTCCAAGCCAGGTTGCACGGACAGAGAAAATGTGTTCGTGCTGCACCTCTGTGCCAGAGCCTACTGCTGAAGTCCAACAGCTAAGGGGTAGGCATGCCTGTAGAGTCAGAGCTCTTAAGACCAGTGTGGCCTTTTACAATCATAGAATCATTTAGGTTGGAAAAAAACCCTTAAGATCATCGAGTCCAACTGTTAATCATTTTGTTTGTCCTAGATAACAATACAGACCATACAGTCTGATCCAGGGGTTCCAGCATCTCGCTCAACAGCTGGTAGTAGAGTCTTAAATAATCGGTAAACTTAATATGATGTAAGAAAGGCAGTAAATCCACCGCTTTCCCAAAAATGTAATTTATATTGTGCTGAAAGAGAGCTTGTTCATTAAAACCCAGCTGAATCTCTGAGGGGTGCTAACGCACCACAGTCTATTCTGTCATCTCCCACAAGAACTTGCTGGCAACTAATCTTGGTCAGGGATGTATCTGAATGGAGGCAGATTCCTTTCCGAGGGATTTAGTTATTAGCATACCCCATCAGATCGATCTTGTTCAACTAAACAATTAAAATAAAAACATTAAAATAATCATGAAAGTGTATTCCCAATATGTGGTTCCACCCACGCACACACACTTTGATATTGCACAGACGATAGTTCCCTTCTAGATAAATGTCTTCATTCAGAACTGCCTCAACTCCAAAAGGTTCCCAAATGCAGCAGCCCAGTCACCTCCCACTTTAACAGCTGAATCCTTTAATGGAAAACTGGATTTGGTATTGTCCTGTGAAAAAGGCACACAGTAAATCAGACTGAAATACAGTGCCATAAATCTCTATGAGTCAGGGCAAGGAAGGACAATCCTTTCAGTCATTCTACAAAAAGAATAATGGTTCTGCAGTTCAGTATAAAATCTCATCTTTCTGTATCTGTAAGTCATCAAGCAGTTTAAAAAAAAACAGATTCTGACAAAGCATTCCTTCCATATGAATGTACAGAATTAATGGCATCACTAAACCTTTTCATATTCTGATGTTGTCGTCCTAAGCATCAAGGCATAGTTTGGAAGTCATCATGCAGTCACCTTTCTTAACTTTGCTAAGTAAACGTCAGCAAAACAGTGAAATCATTGATGTTTGCTTGGAACTGCTCAGTGGCAAACTATTAATCCTTGCTTGAGGGAGGTGTATTGTGCAGGCAGGGCCTGCAAACAGAAGTGTGGTATGTCTTCCGAACATTGCCGAAGTCATGAGAATCCCTGTATTGGACAATCAAGTTTCTTCAATCAGTATAACGACTTATTAGGCATTTCTTTCAAATATAATGGTATCATAGATTTTTATGATTGGGTAGGAAATAATTCTGTAAGAGATCTGCAGCATAGGTACAGAACCTACATATGCTATATATATACACACCATTAACATATACTACAGTTTCATGATGCATGTTCTGCTTAAATATATTGAAAACATCTTTTATCATCTTGTGACTTACATTTTATTACCTTCAAGTCTGTATGTGCTGTAACAAAGAAGTCAGTTTAAACAGAAGTTGTGAGAAAAAAAAATTGATCTTCTAGTTTTAAGACCGGAAGTTAGTGTTAATGCTGAATTGGAATAACATGTTTTCAGGTATCTTTTCAGATATTTCTTTCCTTTTCCTATAAAGTTAAAGTGATTGTTACCCAGTATTGCAGATGGGAATGGCATCAAGTTGTCTCACAGTTCTTTTATGTTTTTTTTTTTTCTTTGTTCTTCTTCATGTTAACTTACGTAAGAGCTATGCTGACTTTTATTAGGGGATTAAATCTGACATCTTTGGCGCGCGATGCTTCTGTTTCTTGCACAAGGGGTGTTACATGTTATTTAGAAATAAAGAATTTTTACATCTACAGGGGCAGCATCTGCCATGATTTGAGATAGGAGAAAACACCCAGGTCATGACCTTATACAATAAACAGATTAATATTCCCCTTTCTCATGATGATACAGCCATAGCATGCATTATTACTATTTGTTCCCGTAGTAGCAGCCAGCTGACACCTCAGCTGAATCCACTACTTCACCAAGTACAAAGAGGCTTTTCAGATGACTCAAATGACCTTGACCTGTACATGCAACATAGTGCTTTAGCAGAAAGAGGGAATTAAAGAAGTGTGAATCAATATGACCCCAATTTTACTGTTAGGGTCAGGAGGCACAAATATGATCTATTAATTTAATTCCAAGTTTTCTTCCTAGGAGCATATACCAGGACCCCATTTTACAGGAGACATTGCTTCCATGTTGAAGCAGCCAGAAACTCCGCAAATATCTAAGGTGGCTACTCAAAAGAATAGCATGAAGAGCAAGTATGGATTTCTGAAACAGATTTTCATATAGGCTAGCCATTGTCCTGGGGCTGCCTGTGTACTGTTTTGCTAAATTACCTTACCTATCTAAGCTGCTTGGATTCCTAGCTTACCTCAAGGTCCTGTACACTCAATTTAATCAAGGCTCAGTCAAAAATTAATTAGAGCCTTTGGCCCTCTGCTTACATCAAGAGAGGAGGTTTCTGATTCTGATCAGGTAGTCTGGCAAGGCTCAACAGCAATAATTCATATGCAATGTCATTGTCACAGTTTGTGTCCACAGCACGCCTGCCACCGATCCCTATTCGGTTTGCAAAAGGAAAATCAACTGCGTGTGTCAGTAATGTTATAAATAATGCATCCAATTAGTCAACTACGTGCTGTTGCATTTCCCTGAAGCCCATGAATCTGAAGGCCCCAAAGAAACTGTGCACTTTGAGAGAAATGCTTAGACATAAATATTGCCCTTATTCTGAGGTCAGTCCTTTGCACTCTCCTCTCTGTGTTGTACAGCAGAAGACGTACGGAGGCTGCCCCTTGCAGCATTGCATAGGATGAGAACAAATACTAAGAGTTCGTGCTGTGATTTCCAGCTGCGTGAGGAGGATGCAAGATAAGGGCTGACAGGACGGGCTCCGGTGCAGGAGAAATGGAAAGAGGCAGCGGGAGGTATGCGTGTGTGCATGGTAAAGGAGAGTTCAGGCCTTTCCAGAAGCTAGCAGGTTCTTTCACTTCACCTTTTAATTTTTTGTGGTTCCACTGAGGTATTGAATTGTTTAATGTCATATGAATGACACCAGTACTGAAATGTGATGCAGCTTGCCAGCAGTGAGATGGAGGCCAGCACAACGTGGTCCTTTTCTTCCCAGCCTGCCCTTTTCTTTGATATAAGGAACAAAAACTGTATTTCAAAAGAGAAACAGAATCAAATTAGAGATCACATTAATTATATTCCCTGCAGTAAAACAAGAAATAAACACGATCCTGAAAAAATGTTTTCTTGCAGCTGCAAGCTTGCATTTCCCCTAAAGAGACACTTGTGCTTGCTTTGAGGGGGTAATGAAACTGTAAACCGAAAAGTCATTTGAAAATGATAAATTGGGCTGTGATTATGCCAAGTGATATTAATTATGCTGATAGACTATATAGCAAGGAATTTTTAACTGATTCAGTTCTGCCTTCTGGCTTGCTCTGACTAGTAGCAGTGTGTCAGGCTTTGTAGTGAGCTTCAGCAACAGCAGTAAGAAAACCCAGACTTGCACTCTCAATTCTGTATTAGGTTCTACATGAACATCATCACAGAGTGGTCCGTGGCTTAAACAAATTGTATTTTGTTGTTTGTACAGATTTATTTTTGCTGAGTTTTCCATATCAGTAGAGCAGATGGCTGAAAAAGAAAAATCGCGATGGGTGTTTTTTCTAATGTGACAAGGACCCAGGGGATTTCTGTTTTTCTGCTTTGAAGATGCATTGCTACCTCTTCCTCACAAAGTTCTTTTTAAGCCACACTGTTTTAAAACAAGCCCCCCTTCTGCCTGGGTGTCTAGCTTGCTTTGCATCTTGGTGGCAGTACCTTTCAGCAGAAATGAAATACCGAACCTTCTTTTTTTTTTTTCAGCATGGTTTTCTTAAGATCAGGGTGCTATGCAAAATAGTGGTGGGACTATCTACTGAAAGTAAGGACAAGTGGAAGTTAGCAGAGCATCATTGTGCGGTTTTGTGCTTTCCCCTGTGGACCAGCAGAAAAAGGAAACGGACACAAAAATTATCAGCTCCTAAAATATCTCCTCTGCATTATCATGGCAGCTTTTTGTCATTAGGTAATAAAAGTAAAAACAACATATGAAGTTGTAACTTCCCTGGGAGTTCCAGGGAAGTTCTGCGAGAACCACTGACCCAAATCTATCAAATGTACTTTCTAAAGGTGAGAATTAGAGACCAGTGGACTGCTAGTGGCTGCCAGTTCAAATGTACTTTGTCAGCTCCAACAGGGTACCGTGAGCCCACTTATGTCCCTTCCTTTCTCTTAGCGAGGGCATGTCTCAGCTTTACGCTGACATTCGGCGCCAATGCTGGGTGCACCCTCTGTCGAATGCATCACCTCTTCCTGGTCACATGCTCAGGTTTATTTGCAGCACAGTGGCTTGAATGACAGTTTTCCATTTTCAGTGATGGGATCAAGTTCCCAGCTCAGGTTGAGGCTGCATTCTTTTGTCAAGTGAAGGGACTTTTTTTCTCATTCAGTAGCAATTCTGCCTGCCGATTATTTTCAAATCACTTAAAACTAAGATGATAGAAAATTAACCTTTGGCCTTAGATGACAGCAATGTAAAACCCATACAACTGTGGGCCAGGCACAAGAGATACTCATGGGCAAGGCTCACAAAGTGGTTCACTGGAGAACGGTTGTGAGTTGAATCTAGGAATTTCAAAACACCATTTATTCAATAAAAGTGTCTATAGAAAATAGGAACAATAGTTACAATGAAGCAGTTAATCTCAAAATTTAATCTGTTTGAATTCTTTAAGTAATCTTCAAAAGTAGTTTGCGGTTTTCAGAGTAACAGGGAATTCAAGTAAGAACATTTATTGTGCCCTAGATGATTTCTGACATCCAAAGATGCTGTTAATTTAAATTTTGCACTTATTCACTCTCAGATAGTTTAAGCTAGACAGAGTTTTACTAACTTTCTGAGAATACAGTGCTTTGCCATTCACATTAATCTTTTCTATTTAGTATTTCCAAACAGTAGCGTAGCATCCATGTTCTTACCAACATGGAAGGAAAAAGTGGAACTCGGAGCAGAATCAGGACTGTGCTGGATTTGCATTTCATTGAATTACTTTTGATTTTAACATAACAAATCTGTGAAGCCTCTACACCATTTTACTAGGCAAGCCCAGAGGGAGGATTTTGGCTCAGGACGCACAGGGTAGGTTGCAATTTCTAGTGAAGTGTTAGCTGAGGTACATGCTTTTGCTGTTTTGGTGGTCTCTAATACCTGCACAGGTTTTGTGAGAGAAGAGCCAGGCAGTGCCGCAGCCTTCTCAGCCACTCAGCATCAGGTTGCATTTTTGGTTTACATCAAAATGACAGCTATCTGAATGGGGTCTGTTACACTTAATGAATTTGTGACGAGCGCTACTCCCGTAGTCCTGTTACAGCAAAGTCTGCTACAACAATCACATCACCAATACTACATAAAGAAACACTTTTACCTTTCTCAAATCTCGTTGTCCCTCTCCGTTGGTGATGGTCGCTCCCATCAGAACACCTTTCCCTTCCTCCACTGCTGCCACAGGGCACCGCTCGGCTGTTACCTGTGCCTGGCGAGGGACTGGCACGCGTATCTGCTCAGCAGGTTTTGGTGAGAGGTAAAGAACAGCTGCACAGAAGGAAGCCTTAAGATTGATGCTATGTATGATTGGAAAAGATTCACTGAGCAGTAATGATACCAGATAAAAACATATGGGTTTTATTATTTATTAAATGATAAACTTTTAATGCCATATTTAATATTATAATTATTAATTTTATTTCTCTGAAAAATCTACATTTTATATATGAATATATTAATATATTCATATCATACATTATACAAAGCATGTTATTGTTATATACATTATATGTAAGATAGAAAACAAAATAATATGTTGATATATGAATATATAAATTGTATATTTATATATGTAGATAGTATACTCATTAATTCTATATTATATGTTAATTATATAATATATTAATTATAGAATATATAATATAACTATATTGTCTATTTAATAATATATGAATAATATATTATATATAATGTTAATAAAGAAAATTAAATTATAAATATAAAATGTAATGCTATATTTATTATAGGAGGGTTGCAGTAGGGGTCAGGTAAGACTGATAACCAATTGAAAAGGAACTGTATGTTTGGAGTGCAGTCTAACCAAATAATCAGAGCACACTTTATGAAAAGATTATGAGTTTACCACTGTACATATCTGTGGTCAGCTTTAAGGTGGTAATTAATACATTGTATATTATTTTTCTTTAGAAGCTATTGAAAATCTTGGGTCCCTTTAGGCCTTGGTAATTGATTTCAGTATAGCATGCTTTTTGTTACTCCATTACTCACCCCTGTTGTGATTCTGGTTTTGCTCAATCATTCATTTGGAAATTGGTCGTTAAAAAAATCACAGGCTTGAAAGAATAATGAAATGCATTTCAAACACCGGCAAATGGGAGATGCATGCACAGTCCTGTATATAAAAAGCCTACTTAGCAAATTTAGTGTGCAATAGACTACCTGTAGTTAATCCAGAGTTTCTGTAGCAGGGGCACTGGATGCCCAGCACCTGCCACTGGCCAGAGCTTCTGGGCAAATTACTTTTGCCCAAAAGTTAATACCCAAGCAAAGCTGCCTATTGTTTTCAGGATCAGGCTCAAATGGGAGCAATTACTAAAACTTTTTCTTTAAAAGAAATTAACAAGGAGTTTTCTAAAGCCTCCTGCTATGTTTGCCACAATTCAGATATTACAAGCTGTGAGCCAGATTGTGCCACTCCTATATAGGTCATATAGTGCCTTGCCTATGCAGTGGGGTTGTCTCTTAGAGTGTAGCTCAAGGTAGATACAAAACGTGCTGTCTAGTCTGCACGGTGCAGGTAAGGATACATCGTACGCCCCATCTAAGCCATGATCCAAATGTATTTGAAAAGTCCTGCTAACATTGTTTCTCAGCTTATGAAGCTTACAGTCTCATGGGTCCACAACCTGTATTGGTTAGGTTATTTTCCTGGGTTTTTCTCATTTCGTATATGATGCCTAAAAATGTACAAGGGAAAAGAATAAGCAGAAATTCCTGTTTGTGAAATCTTGCTCTTTGTCCAGTCTAGTAAGGCATTCCTTCTCGTGTCATGAAAATCAGTATTTTTCTAGCTAGGCCATATTTCTTACTTCTTGTAGCTTAAATTATTCCTGTAGTTAGAGCATCATTGTACAGTGGGTATAAGCCACCATTTCTTGAGTCCTGTGTAGCCATTCACTTCTCTGGTGCTTTAAGAAAGCCCTTATTGGCAAGAAAGACAAATAGTGATTTGGTGGCCTTTAATAGTTGCTCTGAACAAATGTAAATATCATGGGGAGCAAGGAAAACCAGCTCCCATGTTTTCCATTGTTTGAGAAGAGCGCTTATGGTGGCTCCTAACAAAGAGGGAAAGAAACCTGCTCATGACAGGACACAAGATTCTCTATCCAGAAAACACTTCTGTCCCCAGCGCCCAGCACATGCCCTGAAAACGTCACTCAGAAGCAACTCTGCGGCTTTAACATCCAAAAATCAGTTCTATTTTGAGGTAATCAAATTTGTGACTCTTTATTTTCATTTCAGATTTATCTTCCTTAGTTTTATTAAGGTTTTGATTTCTTGAGATCTTCCTTCATTTTAATTTTTCAGTGATGTTTTCATTACTGCGTGAGTTACTTTGAAAAATCAGGATTAAGAAGAAATATTTCCCTTGCATTAAGAGCTCTGGCCCTGAAGGATTTTACCTTAACAGATACCTCAGATGATGCTTAGCTGCAGGTTTCAGACACTGCAAGCCAGGGAGCAACACTGAGATTTTGATTCTTTCAATATAAATGTTTTTTTTTCTGCTTCTGCTCTGAGACTCTTTAAAAAGAAAAAACGTCTGTAATAACAGCAGCTCTCAAACCGAAGAGACAGTTTTTTCTCTTATCTAGATGATATACCACTTCACACTAAATCTGTCAGTAGCACATCCTTGCTGCCCACTCTCTGCAATGCCTCCAGGATGATAGGCTTTATGATTAATTGGAAAAAGAGCAGTCTCTCCTCACCTCAGAGTATGGGAGTAAAAATAGTCTCAGTGTGGAAGATGCTTCTGAAACCGAGTATGTTTTTGGTCTCCAAAACTCCCGGGGCTGTTCTACAAGAAAGGAGGCAGCTGGCATTTTACTGCATACACGTGTGCATTGTTTGTATTTTTTCCATTTCAAGGTGATGTATCGCACGTAAACCAAGACGGCCATGAGGTGACAGGCTGACACCTAACCTGGTTTCCTAAGGAAATGAGGTCTGTACCGTGAGCACCAGAGTCGCTGTCTGCCCTCTTCCGATAACTTTGAATCTACTTTCCTGGTTCAGGCATATTTGAACTTAAGTTCATAAAAGTTTAATGAAAACAGGCAGCTGGGTAAAGAGGATAACTGTGTCTTCCCAGAGAGGGAGAGGAGGAGCCCAGCCTGTATCGTGTACCAGGGAATCCACATAGGGGAGAGCTCTTGTCACAGCTTCAGAAGCAGGAAAAGCTTTGATCAGTGCTTGCCTTCAGAGAAGCTAACTGCAAGACGCAGTGCCGTGGGCAGACAGGGTTCATTACTGCACTGTAAATACATCTCTTGAAATGGCTTCATTCCAGTCTGCGATTTGAGTGTAACCGCTGCGAGTGGGCGAGTGGCAGGGCCTCAGCCAGGGCACCACCTCGGCCCCTGCGGACGCCCCCTCCCACGGGACCGTGAAGTTCCTGTGTGAAACGGGCTGGTCGCTGCGTGTGTCTGTCCGTGAGGAGAGGCTGGCGGTAGGGCATGGCTAATGCTTCGTTTTACAGTAAGGCTAGGTGGCAAGCTGTAAAAATTGCACTTAGAAGAACCCATTAGTGCCCGCGGCTTTCTCCCTATCTCTGTGCATGGGGAAGCACTTAGGCAGAAGGGCAATCCTTTAATTCATCGGGAGAGGACACACACTGCAAGCACTCCTGCTCCAAGGAGAGCTGCTCGAGCAGATGCAACCCTGGCAGCTTCTGGTGTGCTGTGAGGACACTGTTTTATCTTTACTTTTAATGGAAGTGATAAAGTGGAATAGTAATAATGGGACTGATAAATGAAAGGAAAACTGTAACCACGTAATTATGTCAGAATCAACTAACAGCCATGAAAAGCCGATTAAACCACATTATGCAGATACATGTAACAATACTATTAGTAAGTCCTTTGCAATGGCATGCCTGGCAATTAAGAGAACAGTATTGGCAGCACACAGCGAAAACAGTGATAATGTATAGTTACAAATGTTTGGAGACAAACAGTGCATAGAGACAGGGACAGCCTAGAACTGAATACAGGAGCATCCTCAAAGATACCAGCACCCGGGAGAAAAAACCAAAGATGTATTTCCAAATAGACTGTTTGACTAGGATGTTGGGCATAGCTTGGAATAATTTATATTTATCATCGAAAGGAATTTACTGGCTTATCCATAAATGAAAGGCTGCAGTGCAGCAAGCAGTCTGTATTTTCCAACTCGCCACAGATTTCAGGTTGTGCAGGCTAATGGAGGAATTCCATATCTTTCCTGAATTCAAGAAGCTTGCAAAAATATTCTGATTTAGGTATTAAGAATATTAGGTAATGTTCCTGTGGTTGCAACTGTTCAGTAAATATTTGGGAATGAGAATGCTCAGTGTTGTGTATTTTTAAGGCATATGGAATTTCCAGGTCAGGGACCTGAATAAAGTGTCACCCATCCAGTTTCTTTCTTACCGGAGTATTGGGATTTGTTGTTTCCTGTCACCCACAATAGAAAGAGAGTTGAAGGTTCAATTCTATCCTTCACTTCTCTTCCTCTGCCCACTCTTGCAGAGCAGTTCCCATCTGCAGTCAGGAAGAACTGCACAGGAACAAGCTCTGAGATAACGTTAGCGTGGGGTTCAGAGTTCCCACAGGCTTTACAAAAAGACACATTCCTACCAGAAACTACTCCATGTGACTGTGGAGACCTCATCGTAGGGAGTAAAACCAGTGGGGATTTTTTGGTGTCAAAGGATGAGCATGCTGGAGAGTTCATACTCCCCTTATTTTCTTCATCCTGCCAGACAGACTTCTGAGACGTGCTACCCAGAGAGTTTGCTTGCAGAAAACCAGCACGGATCCTTTAAATATTTATCCTATGTATTGGTTTCTAACATATACATGCAGGGTTTCTTCTCACTTTATTTTTGGAGATGGCTGAACTAGTGTGAAATGTACATAATGAAAGGTCAGTAGCATCTGTGCCCACAGCAGTGCTTTCCTGAGCTATTAAAAAACAAAGGAAGGGAGAGAGTGTGCATGCGGTTACGCTTTGATTACAGAAGACAGGCAATATGTTTATATATGAAATTCTGTCAACAACTTAAGTACTAGGGATGTGCAATTAATGAAGTCTCTGCCAAACCGAAGTTTATGATGACCAGGAGACATGCCTTTACTTAAATGGAGATGTGAGACTGTGTCTGTAGAAGGGTAGAGCATTTAATTGTATTAAAATGTCTATATTTACTTGGGCTATCGTTCCTCATACTTTATATGGGAGAATGTTGATGCTTACAGAGTACTTTTCATGAGAGAAGAGTATCATTATCTCCATTTTTACATGTGAAGAAACCGACATCCAGAAACTTGGAGTACCCTAGGTGAGGTACCATACTTTACCAGTGGGGGAATTAAGAACCCAACATTTGTGTGTCTTAACTGGGTATATTATATACTAGATCATGCTGGATTTAATAGCACAGGAAATTTAGCTACTGATAGTATTAAGCACCTGTTTTTTCATCCTTTTATTTGGAGCTGGAGCATCATATTCCTCCTCCAGCAGAGAAATAACTTAAGTCCCTTTCTTTCACCTTTTCCAGAATGCACAGAAAACAAATTGTTTCTGAAGTAAGCAACTGTCACTGGTAGCAGTGTGTGCTCCCACATCAACCAGCAGAAAGGATTTTTCCTGTAAACAAAATAATAATATAATAATAACAATAATAAACAAATAAATAAATAAATAAAATTACTCTAGCCAAGAGTAGTAAACCTTGGGCAACACCTGTAACTAAAACGGTGCCTATGACAAACGGGTGTCACTCCTAAATTCTGTCCGTCCACAAGGTGTGTCGTATTCTACCAGGACATGCGGCTCTCACATGCACCGAACATAAAAACCCTGTTACAGCTTTTGCTCGCTCTTGACTTTCAAGATTTAGCATATGTGTTTGCCTTTAAAAGAGTATTATTCGGAATGTTCTTGTAGTTGACAGTACTACCACTGAGCTCCAGGCACGCGTCTGGAAGATACGCCTCAGACACTCTTATGTTCTTGCTGCATACTTCCACAGATCCATCAGGCAAAATATCACTAATGATATGAACTTCTAATTTCACAGATGAAGGAACTTGGCATCATCGTATACAACTGTAGCTGCCTGGTCCTGGACTTACAAAGGATATTTGCCCTCTATAGCTCATTAAGATACAAGAATAAAATACCTCCAAGTTGGTCTAAGAGACTATATGGAGTGTACGATACTCAAAATAAACTGACACTGCAGCTGAACGAGACAAAATCAGAAGCTTTTGTGTCGGTAAGTTCTGAAATGAGTTGCACAGAGGGAGGGAAGGGAAGAAACTTACTTAACCCGCCGGATTTTTGGAAGACCTGGAAAGCTAACGTCTGTTTACTCTGCTACTATTGTCCTTTACAAACTACAGAGTAGGGAGACCAGGTTAGGTAGGTGCTAGTAGCAACTGTGAAAAGAATCTCAAGTGTCTTTTCATTGATACAGAGGTGTTCGCAGCTCTCTGCAAGAAGTCCATCATAGTGCTGTGTTCTCCCCAACAGATACTGTCAGGGAGAAATTAGCGTGGATGGTCATTTCCATGAATAGGAACATACATGGTGTAAATTAAGCCTGTACTTAAGTATTTCTTTAAACTGGCCCTTACTGAAGAAGATGTACATTACTGCCATGTCCTTAACCAAAAGCAGCTACTAAAATTGAGACTCATGCGAGTGACTGGAAGCTCAACTACAGAGGTAAGAGCACTACAGCTGTCACCTACACAAGACAGAACTTGATTGATAGTCTCAGAATGCTGGAAAACAAAATAATTCTGTTCTCTGGGAAAATGGTTATTCCAATAGGTATACTTTTGTGTGGAAGTCTGTAATTGAATGGTGGTTTAAAAGTTATTTGCCTTTTCCTATGGTGCAGAAGAAACAAATCACAAATCTGTTTGGTTTTGGGTTTTTTGTTTGGTTGTTTTTTTTATTCTGATTTCTGTGATATTGTTCTCACGTGCAATTTGCCAGGACTGAAGCTGCTGCAGAATTTCATTTGTGCACTCTTCTCTTTCCTTTCTTTGCAATGTCCACTTTTCCTCTCCCATTCAGAAAATGATAGGGAGGCCCTTCAAATTAGCTCATTTACACTAGTGGATATAAGGTGAATGACTTGGAGTGAATGAACTGTTAATCAGACATCTAAAATGATACAGAATAAGCTTGATATCAGAGCTTGCATTTTTGTCAATGTTAATTTTATAAGGATTAATCCTCTTCACCCTATTCCATTGAGGGCATTCATGTTCTATAGAACATGATCTACTTCAGCTTTATTTTTAAATGACATTTTAAGACTTTTAAAATTCAAGCAGCAATCCCCATGGAAGCACTGTGTCTGTGTTTTTAATGGGAAGAAATGGAGCAGCCCTTCATCTCAGCAGTGATGTAGCAAAACTGGAAAAAAGTACACAGAAGGATAGAGATGATAAAAGATGGAGTATCTTTCATTTTGGAGGTAATTACATGGGAAAAAAAACCCTTCAAAATCAGGAATATAATGAAGTTGGCAAGTTATTTACCATTCTGTATAAAACAAGGAGCAAAACCCCATTGCTTTATAGCCAGCTATGTCTAAAACAGCACAACACATGTAGCACGCTAAGTTGTACAGCCTCTAGCACAGGCTCTCGGTGCAGATGAGTGGTTACACAGGGCAGGGTTTACCTTCACCTGCTGGGAGCCATGCAACATTCAGGTATCCAGGATTTTTCAGACTGCTACAATCAGTGGAGAGTGAGTGAGTTATTTGTAGTGAAAATCTGGAAATGCCCAAGACAGACGGAATTAATAGCCATCTGAAGAGACATATGCCATCTGAAGAGACCTTGATTCTGGAGAGTCTTAAGGACTAGCTTAAATTAGAGGCTGACTTTTGGAGAGTTAGCTAAGGAGCTGTGAAATGAACTCCTACTCCCTTCTAAGCAATCTGTAAGAAATGGAGAAATCCTGCTGAAGGCCACTCCCGGAGGGGCACCCGGTAAGGAAAGCTGGGTAAGTCCAACTCTAAAAAATGTGGGATCCTAGACAAAGACAGGCAGAGAGAGGCTCTACAA